>JAVXUO010002284.1:0-47471 GCA_033065855.1 Escallonia rubra
TCGAAGAGGCCGCGAGAGGTGTCAGAGGAGCCAGTGGTTGAGGTAGGTCAAACCACGGCCGCTTTTGATTGAATCTCGCTTTGCTTGTGTTTGTTGTTTTTTTGATGTTTATATAAAAATATGCTAACGGTTGCTTTTGGACAGGAGTACGGTGGACAGGCGGTGGAAAGCGGCAGCGGTGCGCATGTAGCGGGTGAGACTGAGGCGGTGGGAGCAACTGAGGTTGATGAGCCAGTGGGCGGGGATGAGCCGGTAGCATTGGTCGTGTCGGGGGCCGTGGCCAGTGGCGGGGTGTGTCCACCACCAGATGGCGAGGAGGGGGCGGATGATGTGTATGGTGGCTTGGTCGACGAGTCATTGATGTTCGATGCCAGTGGCTACTGGTGGACAGGCGCGGCGACGGAGGCCGCGGCCGAGCGGGGGGGGGGGGGGTTGACGGAGTTGAGTCTGTAGTGGCGGTTCCGATTCAAGAGGTGGAGATTCCGGTGCAGCCGGTGCAGGCTGTTGCGGTGGCGTCGTCAGGTTCGGCCGTTGAGGCGAGTGCGACGTTGATGGCGATGCACTCGATGACCGTCGGTGCGCAGGCAGCCGGAGAGGTACGTGAGAGGCCTGTGATGGCGTCGAGTGGCACAGCGGTCAGAGAGGCGAGTAGAGGGTCGTCGAGTGGTCAGGCTGACGTGGTGCTATGGGAGAACCTTCAGCTACCTTCGGAGACAGTGCGCCGGTTAGAGATGGTGAAGGCGGCGTATCCGCAGACGTTTGCGGGGGTGGACTTGGAGAACCCGGTGCTACAGAGATGGGTGTATTCAGGTTTTGTGGAGTGGCTGCTTCCGTTTGCGAGTGTTCCTGCGGCGGGCTGGACGACGGGGTTTATTGAGCGGTCGCTGAGAGAGTTCGCGACGTTCACTGCTTTGGGTGTGCAGCTAGATTGGTTGGCCGAGTTCCTTAGGTCGAGGAGCGAGGGTAGTGGTGTGGGCGAGAGGATGTCCTTGGTACGTATGGAGGAGATGCTGCTTGAGAGGCGCCGCCAAGGGTTAGAGGTGGAACGATCAGAGATCAACGGAGAGTTGGTCGTGATTGACAGAGAGGTGGCGGAGATAGAGAGGCAGCTGACGGATTTGCAGAGACGTCTGAGTGACCTTCAGAGGTGGCAGACGGATGTGGAGGTGCGAGAGGCCGAGCGTTTGAGGCGGCAGGCTGAGTTCGAGGCGGAGCGGTCGGCGCTGCAGGTTCAGCGTCAGGCATTGCAGGCGTTTAGCGCCCACCCAGTAGCCGTTTTATTATCTAGCTTCCGATAGGTTTATCATAGACTTGTTGTCTAGGGAGTGCCCGATAGTGGCCAAAGACGTTTTATGTATGCATAGATATCTATTTTGCTGGTATTTGAAGTGTGATTGCATGCTGTTTTGTTAATACTGCCGTGGATGCATGGTATAGTCGTTTGTATATTGCGATTGTGTTTTTGCGTCTGTTGGATGTCGGTCTGTGTCCCCCTCTTTTTTTTTTTCGTAATCGAGAACAAATACTTGATAACCAGAAATGAAATATAACAGTAAAGGCCAAGTAGGGAGTGAAAAGATTGTACATTGCTAGTGCGCAGATTAAGGAATGCATCTTTACATAAAAAAAGAACTCGTAACAAGGAACAAAAGTACATGCAAGTACATGTGCGTGCATACACAAAAGGTCGGGTCGTGGGTGGGGGACATGCCGCAAGCTGATCATGCATAGTACTTCTTCAGGTAGCGACCATTGACAGGGGCGGTAAGTTGCCCGTCGTCTGGATTGAGCAAGAGGTACGAACCACTGCTCCTGGCAGTGTGTATTTCGAATGGCCCCTCCCAGTTAGGTGTAAATTTAGGAGCTGACAAATTGGCCCGTACATGCTTGGCGGCTTGGAGGACAAGGTCGCCTGCTGCGAAGGAGCGAGATTTGACGGTCTTCCCGTAGGCTTTGACAAGCTTCTCATGATATGCTTTCATTCGTTGCATGGCAGTAGCTCTCTTTTCATCAAGGCTCTCAAGTGCCACCATTCTGGTTTCCTCTTCCCCGAGACCACTGCTGAGGGATAGACGCGCCGAGGCGACTGCGATTTCGGCTGGCACTACACATTCGTCCCCGTAGATGAGGGAGAAGGGTGTGGCCTTCGTAGCTGTGTGTCTGGAAGTTCTGTAGGCCCAAAGGGCGTGACTTAGCTTTTCGGACCAAGAGTTGCTTGCGTCGTGGACCATGCGCGACAAAACGTGCAACAGCGTTTTGTTAGAGGCTTCAGCCTGACCGTTGCCTTGTGGATAATAAGGAGTCGACGTGGCATGATTGATATCGTCTGCTTCCATAAGAGTCCGAACATCCCGATTGATGAATGGTGTGCCGTTGTCGGAGATAATACATCGGGGGATGCCGAAGCGACATATGATGTGGTCGCGTAAAAAGTTGGCAATGGCGCCCCCCGTGGCTCTTCGCAGAGGTATGGCTTCGACCCATTTTGTGAAACGCTCCGTTGCGACCATGATCCAAATGTGACCTTTTGACGGTGGATGTATGGGGCCGATAAGGTCGAGAGCCCAAGAGTGGAATGGCCAAGGGGCCGCAATCATACGTAGGTCGGATGCTGGCATGTGTATTCTATCTGCATGTCTCTGGCAGGGTTGACAGTGTCGTACATGGGAGATTGCATCGTACTCCATAGTTGGCCAGTAGTACCCCAGCCTGAGTAGTTCTGCATACAACTTCTGAGAACCTTGATGTTCACCACAAACACCATTGTGCACTTCGTTGATCACCTCGACTGCTTGGGCACCCTGCAAGCATCGTAGGGTGCGTCCCGAAAACCCTTTGCGAAACAATTCGCCTTCCGTCTCAAAATACTTGACCGACTTGCGTTTGATAGAACGTGCCGAGTTGCGGTCAGATGGTAGCAGTCCGTGGGACAGATATTGCAGGAAGGGCTGGCGCCAGTCACCCTCAATACTGGCGACAAGAGCTTCCGTACGGTCTGGTGCATAAAGGCATTCTGAGCAACCCTGCTGTACATCTGAAGCATCCTTGGCCATGGATGGCCAAAAGAGACCCATTCGCTGGAGACGACGGTATAGTGGGGGTCCGTCGAGGCCGCAACACTTTTGATGCCCATATTGCAGTTTGTGCTTTGCTTCTGTCGGGGCCAAACATCGTGCCAGAGTGCCTCCGGGACATCGCTTGTACAGGATGTCTCATAACATGAAGAATTCTGTAAGAGTGGAGATGGAAGTGAGTGACGGTGTTCTAAGCTGGTCGATGATCGGCCGCCTCCAATCATCGGTTGTAGTGTCTGTTGGTACCAAGTCCAACGTTGTGCACGGTGCCGCCCTTTTGATAATGGTTAGCACACGTTGTTCACCGTCAATGTCTATTTTTGACGCGATCGTGGCTAAGCTGTCCGCATGTCGGTTGTGGCTTCTGCTGTGATGCTCGTATTGGACATGGCCAAGCTGCCCCTCCAAGTGTTGTACTAAGGTACGATAAGGTGCCAAGGCTGGTTCCCTGACTGCAAACTCCCCATCGGCCTGCTTCATGATTAGGTTCGAGTCCCCCTTGACATGCAATGATTTAGCCCCCATGCTAACAGCTAGCATGAGGCCAATGACGAGGGCCTCGTACTCGGCTTCATTGTTGGATACCGGGAATGCAAGTTTGAAGGATAGGGAGGTGGTAACACCCTCTGGATTTCGTAGAACAATGCCGGCACCTCCTTGCCGGATGGGAGCTCCATTAGGGTCTTTGCTAGTGGCTGAGCCGTCGAACTCAAGTGTCCACAATTCATCAACGCCAGAGGTTAAGGCCGTCTCTTCCCCAGGCAATTGATATGAGGTTGGTTCACATTGTTGACGTGGGAAGAAGGCCAAGAGGTCTGCAAGTGCTTGGCTTCGCAAAGCCGTAGGATTCTTGATGGATAGGCCGAATTCAGCCAGCAGCAGTAACCAGCGAGTGAGTCGGCCAGACAGGGCGGGACGAGTGAGCATGTATCGTAATGGATCAGCCTTGGTGACGAGCATAATCTGGTGCGACAAGAAATAGTGTCTGAATTTCTGCGAGGCGTAGACCAAGGCGAAACAATGCTTCTCGAGCTCAGAATAATTGGCCTCGGGTCCTCTAATTGACCGACTGAGATAATAAACCGGACGTTCCACTCCGTCCACTTCTTGAGCGAGTAACGCCCCTATAGATCTGGGTGTGGAAGTTAGGTAGAGCAAGAGTGGTAGGCCTTGTTGCGGGACGGCCATGGTCTGCGGTGACATGAGGACCGCCTTGATTTGTTCGAATGCTTGCTTTTGGGGCGCACCCTAACTCCACGGTGCGCTCTTGCGCGTCAAGTGCTGGAAGGGCGTGATGAGTTCGGCTAAGGCAGGGATAAATCTGCGGAGATAAGAAACCTTGCCAAGGAAGCTTTTTAACTGCTTGGTGTTCCTGGGCGGTGGCATCTCTCGGATGGAGGCGGCCTTGGAGGGGTCAACGTCGATACCCTGTCGACTGACCAGGAAGCTGAGGAATTTGCCGGAGGAGACTCCAAAGGCACACTTGAGCGGGTTCATTCGCATGTTGTATTGACGGCATCGGTCAAAGACTGCCCGAAGGTCCGCAAGATGGTCACTTTCCTTCTTAGATTTGATAATGAGGTCGTCGACATAGTCTTCCACTGTGCGGTGTATCATGTCGTGAAAGATAGCTGTCATGGCTCTTTGATAGGTGGCACCCGCGTTTTTGAGACCAAAATGCATGACCTTCCAACAAAAGTTACCCATGGGGGTCCGAAAAGCTGTCTTGGCACAGTCATCTGGGTTCATTCGAATCTGGTTGTAGCCGGCGAAGCCGTCCATGAAGGACAGGGTCTCGTGTCCGGCGGCAGCCTCCGTGAGCATATCAATATTGGGCAGTGGGAACTCAATGTTTAGGGCATGCCTTATTCAAATCGCGGAAGTCAATACAAATGCGGACTTGTCCATTCTTCTTTTGCACAGGAACAACATTGGCCAACCAGATAGGATGAGTGATGGGTTCGATGAAGCCAGCCTGCAGAAGTCGTTCGATCTCTTGCTTGATTTTTATTTCAAGTTCGGGGCGAAATGATCGCGTATGCTGTCGAACTGGGCTGAACCCGTTGGTGATGTTGAGATGGTGCGTGACCAAGGCAGGGTCTAATCCGGGCATTTCATTGTAACTCCATGCCAACACGTCGCGATATTCGCGAAGGAGGGTAACCAGTTCCTCTCTTCGGCCCGGGGCGAGTTTCGTGCCAATGTAGGTCGGTCGGGGTCCCTCGCCCGGATCAGCCAGGTTAATTTCTTTGAGATCCTCGGCCTGTGATCGTGGGCCGTCTTCATAGCAGGGGGTGCGGCGCCCGGGGTAAGTTCGTGGTCTGGCGGACATTGGTCGGCCGCACAACACCATTCTGTCTCCGTAGGTGGGCAGTGGTTGAGGCAGTCGGGCCGCGGACCCCCCAGACACCGTCATAACTGGTAGATGACCCTTCCGTCCTGGATGACACGCTGGAAAGTGGTTCCAAACTTGGGCTTTTTAGGCTTGGGGGATGAAGGCGGGGAAATGGTAGGGGCATCAGATGGCGATGTGGAGGTTGATGCCTTGCTCTTGTTGTTTTTCTTGGGCTTGGACTTGGGTTTGGGTGGCTTGTTCCCACACAGCTCATCCCAATCTGGCAGTTTGGTGGAGTGGATGTGAGTGGCATTCTCATTATCTGCAGCGAGTTCGGTGAAGAAGGAGGCCTCGGCAAAATAAGACTCGGCGCACTCGAAAGGGGCCTTGGTTGCGGAGATGGTTACTGCTCCCTCATGTCCCGCAGGACCGGCCACCAGTTTCACACACTGGTGGTACGTCGAGGGGACAGCCTTGTTGACGTGGATCCAAGGTCGCCCAAGTAGGAGGTGGAAGGAAGACTCGCTATCTATCACATGGAAAGTGGTGTCGAGCCGGACAGTTCCGACCATCAGGTCGACGGTGATGTGGCCAAGAGTGGACTGGGTGCCTTGTCCAAAGCCAGTGATCTTGATGGGGTCCCGAATGTTCTTTCTTGGCGGTATACCGGCCCGCTGTAAAGTGACGAGAGGGATGATGTTGATTGAGGCGCCGCAATCTACCAATGCGCGGCGGAAGCCGGTGCCGTTGACAGTACATTCAAGGTATAGTGGCCGGTTATGGTGCTCGACGGCAGGTGAGTCCTCATCTGAAAATATAAATGCAGTGGGAGGAACATGTCTGAGCTCAGCCTGGGCGGTGAAGCACTCGGGCCCGAGGCCTGTGGTGACCTCGATCAAGCAATCTGAGAGATAGGTCCGCGCTGCGGGTGAAAACCCCATTTCGTCGAAGAAGCCTTTGATCTTTGTCATTTGGCCAGCCGAGGACACTGGCTGGGGGGTAGGAGGTATGTGAGCTGTGATCAAAGGCGAGACTTCCGTAGAAGCTTTGGGAGCGAGCGGCTCGCAGTGGTCAGCGGTAACCATGAGCACCTGGTGCTCGCGGTTGTCGTTGCCATGGTTTGGGTACGGTTCTTTCCTCACATCATTATTCTTCTGCAGTTGTAGCTCGCCTGACGCGACTTTTCGTGCAAAGATGGCCCGCAACGCATTGCAGTTCCTGAGAGGATGACCGAGGGCCTGGTGGAAGGGACAGTAGTTGGGCCTGGTTCTTTCTTTGTCCGTGATGGGGGTCCGTACGGGTGGTAAATGGAAGTTGTTGTCGTTGACAACCCATTCTGTTAATAGATCCTTCACTATATTTAGGTCGCACGGAAATGCAGGCGGAGTCTCCTGTTGTCGTCGTTTGTCTGGTTGTTGGTCTTTATCTGGGAACTGGCGTTTGAAGCCAGTGTAATTACTGACGTTGCTGCTATTGTTGCCAATGCTGGTGCCACTACGCTGGGTACTGGGTGGGGCTGCTGAGGCCACTAGTGCACTCGGTGGCCGAGGCCTCCATGGCTTGACAGGCCCGACCGTCTCGTAAGTACGTCTTGCCGTATCTTTAAGATGTCCCCATGACCTCAATTGTAAGTTCTCGAGGTGCACCCGGTACACGTCGTTCATATTCTTAATGCATATGGGCACTAGCGTCTCATCCTTACTGAAGTCCGTGCATTCAAGGCATTTAAGATGAAAGCGATGCACATATTTGGTCAAATCTTCGCCGGGGGCTTGGCGAATGCCGGCGATGTCCACTACGGTGACGCGCTCAGCTTCGTAGTGGAACTTGTCCATGAAGAGTTGGACCATTTCATGCCATGAATGGACTGTCCCCGCAGGGATCTGGTGGTACCAAGTGTAGGCCAAGCCTGTAAGGGACTTGTGGAATTCTCTCAACTTCAAGCTGTCTCCTGGTCCATACTGCTCTAATGAGCCTGCAAATCTCGTCAAATGCTCACGGGCGTTGCCCTCACGTTCGTTGAAGAGCACGAAGACGGGTTGTTTGTACTTGAACGGATAGGGAGTGATGGCTATCTCGTCAGCATATGGCGCGTGGCTTGTCAATCGACTCGATGAGTCGGGTGCGGACTGCTGTGACAGCCGGCGAAGAAGCGCGTCAAAGTCAGCCTTTGAAACATAGTTGGAGGGTGGCTCCTCCTGACTGATCAAAGTTTGGTGGCCGGCCGGTGCTACGCGAGCCCCGGAGTCCCCGGATGGTATAACTTGATGGGCTGGAGCGACTGAAGGGCGATACATGGCGGGTGCTGATGCGGGCAGGTGGAGGGCAGCATGAGTGGTCGGACGAGACATGTCCACCACTTGGCCTGTCATTTGGTGCTGCTCCATCAAGTAGGGGTGAGGTTCCATCTCAATGGACTCGTGAGTCTCAGAAGAGCTCCTGGCCGGCAAGTGTTGAGGCACCATAGTAGGAGAGACTTGTTGTAATAATGGCCCAAGATCTGGCTGCTGCCTGCGTGGGGGCATCACGGGACGTGGTGTGTCTGCCACGGGCAAGGAAGACGTCGCAAGTCCCATCGCCAGGGGTCTGGAGGGTTGAGGCGGCAGTGGTCGTGACACCGGCGCCTGGGTAGCGTCAGGGGAGGGCTCTGGTCCTGCAGGCTGGACCGGCAGCACAATCTGTTGCGAGGCCATTGCTTGTATGGATTTTTGCATTTCCAGTATGGCGCCCATGAGTGAAGCTTGAGAATCTTGTATGCTGGCTATGGTGGGGGTGAACTGTTGGATGGCCGCGTTGACTGCCACTTGCACGTCAGGTGCGGGAGGGTCTTGGGGGCGCAAAGCGCTAGTCCCCTCTTGGTCGTCAGAGTGGTGCTCCTCACGGATGGTAGGGTCGAGGCCTTGACTGGTTGCCCTGGTAGCTTTTCGTTGTACAGGCATGGCTGCTAGGGTGTGGCAGACTGCAACACGATGCTCACCTCCCCAGCAGAGTCGCCAAATGTTGATGCCGAAAAAGGGTCCGTTGCCACGTCGAGGTGCCACAAGGGATGCAGTCTGAGTTGGCTTCCAAGCAGGCAAAGCGGGAGACAGCAGGGATGACGTAAGGGCTGAGAGCAAGGCTCCTCAGGCAGGTCGCGAGGGCTGGCAGTGTCGCGCAGGCAGGGTGACGACGAACGGGTTCAATAGTCGACAGCCCGTGTCAAGAGTGCAACGTCGAGAGCTCGAAGTCTTAAGCCCAATTGCCTTTCTCTCACTAGAAATCCAGAGAGAATAGGTTTTAGAGAGAGAAAGTAAAAGTGTCAAATGAGGCAGCCGTCTTGAATAAGCTCCAGAATCCACTATATATAGGCACAAATATGCGCGTGTCATCAGCTGACACGTGTCATCCTGTGGGAGTGACACGTCGCCGCATAGGGTCCCACAGTCTTGATTGTCCGTCGGATTGCTGGTCCCCGTGTTCGTGTCGTCCTGCCCTTGCAGCGTCCCTCTGCCTGTCTGAGGAGACTGACCACACTGCGGTAGCATGGCCAGAGTGGCCCGTTGCCCCAGCCTCCAGTCCAAGCCCTTACTGAATCCCACGGGATGCGTCAAGAGACGCGCCGAGATCCTGACAGCGGTGAGGGTTGCCCCTGCAGCCAACTGCCAGGCGTGCTGGACACGATGCCCTCCGAAGACCTGCTCCCGTCCCGGAGTGGCTCGCGGTTCATTGCCCCGACGGTGTCGATGATCGATGGAGACATCAGCGTACATGCTCATGACTCGATACTCAAAGTCCGTGGCGGTGGGTCCTCGTGCTGGGGCGTTATGAGCGTAGCCCCCTGAAGCTCGTCAGGTGATTGTGCCGGCGATGGCCTTAGGGTCGTGAGCTCATTCCTGTTGCGAAGGCCGGAGCCTCCGGTTGATTGTGTCTGCGATAACGGTCGTCGCGCATCTACTAGCGATGAGTGAGTGCTGTTGAATGAGTTGCGTGGGGTGATGGCGGTGGTGAGCAGTTCCCCTCCCCCCCTCAAGGACAAAGGTGGCCGACCTTCTCACCAGAGGGGTGGCCGACCCCCTCAGCAAAGGGGTGGCCGACCTTCTCACCAGAGGGGTGGTCGACCCCCTCAGCAAAGGGGTGGCCAACCCCCTCACCAAAGGGGTGGCCGACCCCCTCACCAGGGGGGTGGCCGACCCCCTCACCAGGGGGGTGGCCGACCCCCTCAGCAAAGGGGTGGCCGACCCCCTCACCAAAGGGGTGGCCGACCCCCTCATCAGAGGGGTGGCCGACCCCCTTCTCAGGGGTGTGGCTGACCCCTCGGGGGGGTGTACCTTCGATCGTTGTCTGAGTGCTTGCGGCGCGGGGCGCTTTGACCGAGCGATGATGATGTTTAAGTATCGGAGCGTTTTCACCGAGGAATGATGTTGAGCAAGTTCGATTACCGAGCGTGTGACGTGTCGTGCCACTGGAGCCTTTTAGCGGGCCCTGGGGTGCGGTCCAGAATAGGTTATGAACAAGTTTACCACTGTCTTTTTTCACTTCTTTAAGCGAAACTGCTTTTGCCTACTTAGAGAAGTAATCTGTCGCAGCCAGGATGTATAAGTAACCTCCGAATGACTTTGGAAGAGGGCCAACTACGTCTATCCCTCACGCATCAAAAGGCCAAGAGGCATTTATAAGATGCAATGGTTCTGTAGGTTGATGGATGAAGTTTGCATGAAATTGGCATGCTTGACATCTTTTTGCATAGTCCTAGAAATCCTTGACCATAGTCGGCCAGTAGTAACCTATTCTCTTGATTCGGAAGTGAAGCTTCAGACCCGATTAATGGGCACCACATACACCCGAATGAGCCATTAAGGGTGTGCTGACTTTCGTGATGCAAGTGGAGCTTGATCCATAATAATTAGCAACTGTTAGACCCAAAATGTAACGTGCCAACTTGAACAACTGGACTATGTTTGACCAAAAAATGACTAGGTCTAGGTAATAGAAAAGCGCATGGAAAACAGTTTATGAAAAGCTTGCTAGCGCCTAAAATTATAGCCCCTGTTTTTAATGATAAATATGCAATGTAGAAAGACGTGGCCACATTTCCAATTAAATATTGAAACATACATAGTCGATCGAGCCCTTTAAAGGATATGTGGCATATGTCAAGTAAATAACACTTGATTGCGGGGTAAAAAGCTAAATTCATGGAGTAAAAAGCTATATTTTTAAAAAATGAGAGAAGTCGCCTGATAACAAGACTGGGGTTCTCCTTCACACCGCGGGGAATTGTATTGATGCTACAGATATTCGAAGCATATAGGCACACAATTATGTATTTATTTTTCTTTTTGGAAAAGGGTTCGGAAACTAGCCGGTTGGTTAGAACCGATGAGAGATTCAAAATTTTGAAAATTTGGATCGAAAACGGGCCGCTAGTCAATAGGTTTTACAAATTTTGAAATTTTGGCACAAAAACCGGTATATTAGTCAGAGACTTTATGTTTTTTTAAATTAAAAAGTCAAAAACTGGTCGTTTAGTCAATTTTCTTGACCAACTAAATGACAAAACCGGCTGGTTTGGCCCCCTAGTTTTGCGCGCGAAATTAGGATTTTTGTCAAACACTTCTAATTCAATCCAACCTTAACCTCATTCAGATTTTCTCTCTCTCAGACTCCTAGGTTTTGTAATTTAGCCCTAATCATATAGTGCCGCCAGATGTAGATATCATCTCCTTCTCTATGGCAACATCAAAGCAACAAAGGTTGGCTTTATGAGTCCGACTAAACACTCGGCGGTGGCAGAGTGCGTCCTTTCTTGACATTCATGAGCGTCGCTAGATAGAGTGTCATGAAGATCCGCCTCATGCTCCCCGTCGGGGACTTGGACAAAAAGGTGGCAACAGTGTCGATGCTCACAGAAGATTGGATAAGGTCCCTAAAAGCAAACATATTAGCTTATATAAACAAGTTTCTTTCTTTAATGAAGTATATCATATAGTGTAGAACGAATTTTTGATTCTTATTATTCCTTTTTGGGATCTATTCGAAATAACGACGAACACTGCAACAATGTTGCATGTCGCGGTGACGGTCACCATTAGAGGCGATGGTCTTGGTGGCACCGGTATAAGGAGATGCATTTGAGAACTAATCTAACTTTTTTCGGTTGCCGATGATCTAAGGAATGTCATGGCAGTGCGTGGAGGGATGGCTTTGGCGGCATTGCTTATAGCGATATGAAGGACTTTGAGGGAACAACGGCGGCATCAAGTTTGGTATGGATCTTGACCAGTGCTGCAGTGGTAGGGATGGCAATTTAAACCCAACCATGTGGATATCCGACTAGCCCTTACATGTTAGGATCGGGTTTTCGTGACTTTGACCGGGTCATGAGGCGAGTAGGGTATTTATAACAGTAACCCGTAGTGGGTATTTGGTTGTATTTGGTTCTCTCTAATCTGCGCCGGTAATTGACCGTCCAATTAATAGTACTCGCCCTATTTAATATAATCCTAACAATAAGCTATACACTATCACAGCCATCCATCCACCCATATAAGTAATCCAACGGAAACCCAAACACAGTTTCTCTCTTTCTGTCTCTTCTCCTCCTCTCCCCCACAACTGTTAGACCCCATATATTTAAATGTTTATAAAAAAAATAAAGTTTTGCGACGTAATGTGTATTCTGTTATTTTTATTATTTTAGGAATACAAGTATATTTCTTTAGGTTATTAATACTTTACGTACTATATATATTCTGTAGGAACCCTAAGAGCACACCAAACTTTAGAAAAATCTCCAGAGAATTCCTAGAAAGAGCCTTTTGAGAGTTTGATAATTACTTCGAGGTAAGAATTTTATTTTCGGGTATCGAATTAAGGTTTGTAGTTGGAATCCTTACGGATTTTTGTTATTGTATTTAGAAGATCAAAGTTTTGGGTTGATTTGCACAATTGAAGGTAAGGGTTTGTTGTTTCCGAAATCTAAATCAGCGTTGGACCTATCAATTCTTCCTTACAAGGCTTTAATCTTTCAATTTAGAAGTTCTAAGTTTTGTGTGGATTTGCACAATTGAAGGTAAGGGTTTGTTGTTTCCGAAATCTAAATCAGCGTTGGACCTATCAATTCTTCCTTACAAGGCTTTAATCTTTCAATTTAGAAATATAATTGGAACTCGTTTTGTTAGGGATCTATCTCTTTACAATTTGAAAATTTGCATATATGCCTCTTAGTCGACTATCGTAACAAAGAATTTATTGTTTCATTTCCCTACAACATGTCGGCGACATGCTTTGCATTATTTCACATACTGCTTTGTCCCTTAAAGTGTGTGTTGTGGCCGGTTAACTCATGAACCATGGTGCTGTTGACGTGTTAATCCTAGGTAGTCAATTTGAGGATTCCACCTTCCGAAGTTGATGTCAAACATCATGTTTCTTTTGTTTTCTAGCCAACCGTCAGTACATGCTTTCCTTTAACCAAGTTATCTTGATTCCTTGTCCCTTTATTCAGTTAATTCTTATTGGAATTAGTCCCACCGCTTGATTCTACATGGTCCATTAGACTTGCCATATTTGAAGTACTGAGTACAACAAAGTATTCATGGGTAAGTCTGTCTACAAGGCTACACATGGCTGGTCCCTTCATTCTCTTTCTTTGTTTGAAAATTCCAACTCAAGTAAAAATCTGATAAAAAAGAGAATAAAATTTCAGTCCCATAGTTTCACTTTCACTGCTTTTCCATTAAGACCGTATTTTTCTTAGTCTCCTCATATTTCTAAATGCCATCATATGCCATTTCTGCTACATGTTTTCAATCTATCAAATGCTCTGATAATGTTTGAGACGTGTTCTTTCTATGTTATTGTCCCATAATTTTGGTCTCAGGCTTGCACGATTGACTTAAAAGTTTCATTAATGTGGGACGTAGCCATTGATGCGGGCGTTAACTTTTTCTTTAGACAAATGATTGCTCTTTGTCTCAATTAACTTATATAATGATAGAATACTCTTGTGAGCCATGTCACGTGTACGTGACTTTTCTGTTTCTGGCTTACCCACGCGGATTGGAACGTGGGCCAGCTCAGTGGGTGAGTTAGAAATGGCGATCTTATTTTCTGAACCTTGTCCCATGTGTTAGTGATGACATGTGTGACTTTATTCTTAATGGCTCTTTAGTGTCTGTCTTCGTACAAAGATATATTTTGAAATTCGTTCTAACAACTGTTCCGTTGAAATTCCGTATCTCCGCAATCTCGTTTTCTCAGACATTTTTGTATTCATTTTGATTGGTCCGCTGAGCGACCTTACTCAGCATTTGGCTCACTCCCTTATTGTTTTCCTTTCAGATTATCAGTAAGTGAGATTAGATTACAGGCTAGCTGTGTGACCAAGAGTTAGCAGTTTATTTTCAGAGTCAGTAAGACTATATTAGACAGTTATAATAAGAGGAAAAAATTGTGATTCTAATTTTATTTTGGAACTCCAGGTAGGACTATTTGAGACTACTTAACTGTTTTAAGTCGGTATGACAGTTAGTATGTTCTTAGAGATTAAGTCTTAGATGCTTTGAATACACAATTTGGGAGAGTTTTGGATATTTGAGATTTTATGTTCTTGTTTAATTGAAATTAATGCTCCGAAAATTCGGGGCGTTACAGTTGGTATCAGAGCTATAGGTTTAAACTCCTGTAGACTCGTGTTTAGGATCGAATAAGTTGTGGGATGGTTCTGTAGACTCTGTGTTAGTAAAAAAAAATGATATGTGTGAGGATGGGTAAATCTAGGCTAGCATTACTCAAGCTATAATATCTTATTTATCAGTCCTCTGAGGTAGTTTCTAAGAGGCGATTCTTTATGGAGACTCATTTTAAGCGTATTGACCCGTTGATGGATAAACCGAAGCTCCTTTTCTTTTGGAGTGGTATGTTAGGCTCTCAAGTTATTGATCTTGCATAAGATTTTGTACGACTTATTTGAGGATATATAGAAACCTGCATGCTTTGATTGTTCGGGTTTAATTGTAACTATTGGCATGCAAGAAATATGGACGAGTATCTGGTCTTTAGAGTCTTGGGTTATGTAGTGAGATGAATGTCTACATAGTACATGATGGAACTGGTAAGGCTACTTTTGAAACTCTTGTGGTTTTTATGGTTGTTTGATTATCCAACTCAAAGTTCGGCACCTAGTCAAATCTTAGTAGATGTAAATCCCGATTGGACTCGTTGTCATATGAATGTTACATGGACAATTTAAAAAAAAAGAGTTGAGGTGAACTGACAAATGAGTAAATTGAATATAGAATGGTGTATTCACTGTTATATCGTGTTAGATTTTCTTGGTGAAAAGCAATGTCTATAGGCTCAAGTTTATCAAGGTATATTGTTGCAATTTTTGTCTATGGAGTAGGTGATAACCGCGTTCTTGAGATATAAAAAAAACTAAAGTGATTTTCTTTGTTGCAATTAAGGTATTCTATATGTAGTAAGAGTGGAATCTCAGTTCAATAGACAAGTTTATTTTCAGATTTAATGATATGTAGCAACTTGGGAACTCTTGCTCTTAAGGTAACTTGGCTTAACTAGTTTGATTGGTAATCCTTGTTTTGTCTTGACTTAAGGTTTCATAGGGTATATTTCACACTAAGCACTATCCTACATCACAGAAACTTATAAGTTATTCATAACACTATGATTGTTCTTGGTTTTGGGAATCATGAGCCACAAAGTCGTAATGACTTTTCACGATTTAAATCAGGAGCGTTGGACTTTTTGTTAGTGCGAGGCTGGCATGCCTTACGTTAGTGGACATGGGCCATCTTTTAGTTGGCTTTCTTATGTCGTGGACATTTGATCTGGAGAAGTCGAATTATGTTATAAGAAACTTTGCTCAATGCCCTTTGGTATCCACTAAAACATGCTAAGTAAATTATGGTTCATAGATAGGAAATATGCTATACAATCCAAGGGCACCTCGATTATGGCGTAGGCGGGACCTAGAGCTCATCTTATCTGATGAATTTGAGTTGGATCATGATTGTAGCTTGTGTAAGATATCTTATACAACAATATCGTGATGTGGCTGATGTGTACTGGACCACTTGAAAGTTTTATCGGCTTTGTGATGTGAAAGTGTTGAGGTAACTCATATTTTCAAGCCCGATTGTCATTTGTTTTAGTGATTCCACTTGTGTTCATGGAGTTGCGCGAGAGTACCCCTAGCTCTTTTCGTCCTGCCCCGGATATGCCTGATAGGATTGTATGGTCGGTTAGTGGTTCTGGGGATTTCTCCATTGCGAGTACGTGGGATGCCCTTCGTCATAAGCGGCCGCTTGTTAGATGGGCTTGCTTACTGTCGTGTAAGTGGCGTGTTCCACGTCATAATTTCGTCTTATGGCTGGCCATTAGGGAGAGGTTAAGTACGCAGGATAGGCTTTTTGCTTTTCATGTCATTCCTAGTATGAGCTGTGTTTTCTGTCGCATTCCTTTTGAGTCCCATGATCATCTATTTTTTAACTGCCCTTTCACGTTCAGATTATGGTCTATTATTCAAAAGAAATGCAATTTTAACTGGCCTATGTTGAGTTGGCAGGGTATGATTGATCGAGCTTCTTCTGAGTGGCAGGGCCCTGGATTCCCGGCATCAGTCTGTCGGATAGCGTTTGCGGCGTTGGTGTACTATATCTGGCGAGAGCGGAATTCTCGTTCCTTCCAGAATAAGTATACTGATGTGGTTTCTTGTTCTGCAGGTCTTGTGCAGATCATCCGGTGGAGGTTATTCTCTTGTAGAAAAGTGGCCCATACCCCGACTAACCGATGGTTCCAGGGTGAATGGCAGCTCCCCGACTCCATATTCGTCTGATTTCGTCATGGTTTGGTCAGATTATTTTTTGGTGATCGGTCCATGTTCCGACAGACCGTTGCAGCTTCTAGCTTGTTATATCGCAGCTTTAGTGTGTTGGTCTTTTCACCAGGACCTCCAGATTCCATGGGGCCTTCTCCTCTGGTTTCTTCTGGGTCTTTGTATGTCTTTGCTGATCTAGTTCCAGTGTTATGTATTAACCTTTTCTTTTGTTGCCAGTGTGGCATGTTTCTGCCTAGCTTAGGTTTTCTCTTCGCTCTTGCTTAGCAAGACTTGCGTTTCGTTGTTGTTTTCCTGGGGTATGCCCCTTGCAGATGTTGTACTTTTGTTTCATCGGTTGGTATATATTTTTATTTACCGAAAAAAAAAAGATTCCACTTGTGTTCTGACGTATAGTTTTCTGGCATATGGTAAGAAGTTTTGTTTCTCTAGTAGATTTGCGTTTTAAAGTTCAAGGACCTGGGATATTTCGATTCTGTCACTCTGATGACTTTTTAGTTATGGGATCTTAGATTGTGGAACGGATTTTTTTTATTTTGTTCTACTTACTGTTGCTGGTCAGATATTGTAAAGGGATAATTGGAGATTAAGAATACTCAACACATTGATTTGTCTTGTTTAGGAATTTTGGAGTAGCTCATTTAAGAGTATGAGTTTTCTTTGTTGCTGAAACAAGAACGGAAACAACTTAGTGTTGAGGTTGATAATAGTCACAGATGTAGCAGCAAGTTTAATCTTCTATGGGAATTATTGTCTGCCGGTTAATATTTTATAATAATTTTACTTTTGAATTTGATCTGATTTTATAGTACGGCAATCTTTTCTGGCATGGTAACATAGAGCTGCCAGGCGAGACTAGTTCTAAAGGCTGATATAAGTGGTCGGATCCATGGTGGGGCTAATACAAAAGTTGTAGTTTCTTTCCTCGTCCTAATGATGTAATAGTTGTCAGAAATTATTTGCTGGAAAAGTTTTTTGTAACCTAATACATCTGATAATAAGTGTTATAAATCAAGTTTGACATTTTAGTCTTCGGTAGAGACTATCGATACGAGTTTAGTTGGTATAAGAAATTATGTAAAGTTTTGGGATTTGATGCTTCAGTAGTGTTTAGTAGAGTTTTAAGTGACAAGGAAATAAGCTGCAAAATATATATATATATATATATATATATATATATATATATATATAAGAGTTGATAAAATGATAACGCTAACAACTTAACCCAAGTTGCTAGCGCGATCTGGCCGTCCACAGGTGAGAATGGATGGCCAGATCGCGCGCCACAACAAAGAATTTTTTCACCGTCCGCTACATAATGTAGCGGACGGTAAATTATCGTCCGCTACATTATGTAGCGGATGGCAAAACAGCGCTAGCAACTTGCTAGCGCTATTAACGGATCAGCTCCATATATATATATATATATATATATATATATATATATATATATATATATATATATATATATAGGGGGCCGATCCCCATCGACCGGTGGGAAAATAACAATTTTCCCACCGAACCGCAGGTAAGAGTCGCGGTTGGGCCACGTGAACGAAAAAAGGACGAAAAAGGACAAAAATGACCAAAATGGCAGGAGAAATTCACCAAAATATCACGAGAAAATGAAAATCTCGCGAGAAAATGGGCATTAATGCCCAAACCGCAACTCCTACATGCGGTTGGCATTATTGCCTTCCGTGACCCCCACCCCCCCTTGCCCCCCACCCCCCTTGCCCCCACTTTCCTTTTTCTTTCTCTCTTCTTTCCCTTTTTTTTTCTTTTTTTCTTCTTTCCCTTTTTTTTCTTTCTTTCTTCTTTCCTTTTTTCTTTATGGGCTAACTAGCGTGCCTCATGTGCAATGAGGGAAAAAAAGTGACAAAAAAAAAATTACAAGATTTTTCGAACGTTATGAATTGGCCCCTAAAGTGTGCCCGAATAGGCCCTTCATAGGAAAACCCAAAAAATAACGTGTCTCGTTTTTTGCCGAAATACATAAGAATGAGCTAACTAGCGTGCCTCATGTGCAATGAGCGAAAAAAAAGTGACAAAAAAAATTACAAGATTTTTCGAACGTTATGAATTGGCCCCTAAAGTGTGCCCGAATAGGCCCTTCATAGGAAAACTCAAAAAATAACGTGTCTCGTTTTTCGCCGAAATACATAAGAATGGGCTAACTAGCGTGCCTCATGTGCAATGAGCGAAAAAAAGTGACAAAAAAATTACAAGATTTTTATATATATATGAATGAGCGCTAAAGTGTGCGTGAATAGGCCATTCATTGGAAAACCCTGAGATTAACGAGTCTAATTTTTTGAATATGCTCATAAAAATGGGCTAACTAGCGTGCCTAAAGTGCAATGAACAAAACAAATTACAAGATTTTTCGGGCGCTATGAATTGGGCGCTAAAGTGTGCGTGAATATGCCATTCAAAAAATATCAATAATCCACAAACAAAATCACAAATTAAAGATTCAACAAACCAAATCACAAATTTAAACATTATAAAAGTTATTCGTTATACAACTGAAACATTAACCCTAACACTCTTCCTCATCATCGTCCTCCTCGACCATACTGCCAGGTTCGATACCTAACACTTTATAAATGGTTTCTCTTGTCATGATCAGTCATCTTATTACACAACGTACACTTTCGCAATTTTTTTTGACCCGTTGCTTTTTCAATCGGATTCTTCATGCGTATTTCTCGTTTTCGCCATTTTGTTTGAGAAATAATTGGATCAAAAATGTCGTCCTCCTCTCCTCGAACACGTCTACCGTCAACGATTTCTTCACACATGTATTAAAGTCAGTCTTGAATGACGGATGTTTTGCATATACATTGTGAAGCCGTTCGGAATATTTGTTGCTTATGTGCCATGTGCACAGGCCATGGTGAGTATCTGGAAGGACCTTAGCGATTGCATTTTTCATTGCCAGATCTTGGTCGGTATTTTCGGTCTTTGGAGGAATATGATACATTGCTTGAAGCCACGTTTCAAATAACCACGTAAATTACTCCTCCGTCTCATCCCTAAGCAGGGCAAAGCCAAACGAGATTGACTGATAGTGGTGGTTCACCCCGGTGAACGGAGCAAAAGGCATAGAGTACTTATTGGTGCGGTATGTGGTGTCAAACGTCACAACATCCCCAAAATTTTGGTAAGCAGCTCTAGAACGGGGGTCCGCCCAAAATATAGTACTTATGCGATTCCCATCATCCAGTTGGAGAGTGTAGAAAAATCTAAAATTCTCACT
Organism: Escallonia rubra; assembly: GCA_033065855.1. Taxonomy (NCBI): domain Eukaryota; kingdom Viridiplantae; phylum Streptophyta; class Magnoliopsida; order Escalloniales; family Escalloniaceae; genus Escallonia; species Escallonia rubra. The sequence goes on from JAVXUO010002284.1 coordinate 19,509, forward strand.
CTGAAGGCACCTGAAGATATCAAGTGTAGCTTGAGAATCGATCTGACAGAAAGACTCTCTCCTTTGAGCACGGAGTTCATTTCGAAGGTCTACTTCGTTGAAACCCAACTTGTCAATCCCCCCAGCCTGGCTTGAGAAAACCCCCATCATCTTAGAAGGTGAAATTTTAGCCTCGGCCATTGTAAAAATCAGTTGTCTGTGTGCCACGCTTATTTCTCGGTGTTGGTGAATTTGACCAATCTTACTAGGGGTCATCAACTGATGATTATGGATCAACTCCACTCCCGTCACAACCCAATGGTTTTCATTTTTCCGGTGTACTGCATACACATGGGCTTTGCAGCCGGTACCCGGAAATGTGTCCCATTTTCTTTGTCTTGTTGTCCCTTCGTCACTGATTCGAACGACCGGGGGTACATGCGGTGCTCCTCTATAACACTCAAATAGTCTTCCACAAATTTGATATGTATTCGCCCGTTTTCTAGTCGTCTTAGTTCTAATACCGAAACCTATCGTTTTCGAATATGCTCTATAGTATGCTTTAACTTCGTCCAGTGTTTGAAAAACTTGACCCAAGTAAGGTGGATCAGAACCTTCACAAAATTTATTTCCTCCAGTTGCATCCATATTTATACTGAAATCTAAAAAATAAAAATTATATCATTCTCAACAAGTCATAGAATTAAATAAAAGAAGAATAAAAATTATCTAAAAGTTAATTGCGGGAAAAATTTGTAGGCAGGTAAAATTATCAAAATAGCCCCCGACGAGCGGCAAATTACCGAAATGCCCCCGGGGGTTCATTATCACCCTAACGTCCCAAATCAGCTTGAAAACAACCTTTCAGGTGCTTTGCTTACATTTCAGGACTAAGAAGTCCTTTGAAAAATTTAACGCATGCAAAATTACGAAAATACCCCCTCGGGGCTGCGAATTACCAAAATGCCCCTGGCATCGTAAAATCTGAAAAGTGCTTTGAAATGGGATTTTAAGCAGGAAAAATCTAAAAACTGCCTCAAAATGCTATTTTACGCTTCCAGAGTTCATCCTTGATCCAAAAAGTATTTTACGGATCTTTCGCGCAAAAATCACGAACCGGTGTCCGGATCGAGCGCTTAAAAGGCCGTTCGGCCAAAAAAATAGCTAACGGCTTCAGAATGGAGCGAATTCCTGGGGAACGGAACTTCCAAACATCCTAGGGTTCTCATAAAAGTTTCGCGAGAAATCGCGCTAGCTTGGTATTTTAAATTAGACTGCGAAGGTACAAGGTTCCCCGTATCAGTTAGCCCCTTTACAGTCTTTGGAAAAATCTGAAATCTTTACCTGATACAGATCTTTTGAAAATACCTAGGGTATCTTTTTTCACTTTGGAAAAATCATGCTCTAGCTATTTTTTATAAATTCGTGAAAAAACTGTCATTTTAACGCCCTAAAAAATCGCTATTGTGGAATCTTTCGAGTGTAATACCCCGATTTGTAAAAACGTAATTTTGACGCCCTAAACACGAATATTATACTGTGGTAAGAATAATTTAAGCGTAACACAATTTAAAAAATCAATTGGTAAAAGGGAAAGAAGAAAGAAAGAAAAAGGAAAGAAGAAAGAAAAATTTCAATTGAAAAAAAGGTGAACCGCAACTTCTTGTTGCGGTTTGGGGAGGGTGGGGCCCGGATTGAAAAGACAATAAAGAAAAAAAAAGGGAAAGAAAAAAGAAAGAAAAAAAAAGGGAAAGAAAAAAAAAGGAAATAAGTGAGAAAGAAAAAGGAAAGTGGGGGCCACGGGGTGGGGGGGTGGGGGGCAAGGGGGGGGGGGGGGGTCACGGAAGGCATTAATGCCCAACCGCATGTAGGAGTTGCGGTTTGGGTATTAATGCCCATTTTCTCACGAGATTTTCAAAATCTCGTGATATTTTGGTCACCCCATTTTCTCACGAGATTTCCTTTTTCTTTCTCTCTTCTTTCCTTTTTTTTTCTTTCTTTCTTCTTTCCCTTTTTTTTTTCTTTCTTTCTTTTTTTTTTCTTTATTTTCTTTTCACTCTGGGCCCCACCCTCCCCAAACCGCAACAAGAAGTTGCGGTTCACCTTTTTTTTAATTGCAATTTTTCTTTCTTCTTTCTTTTTTCTTTCTTTCTTCTTTCACTTTTACCAATTGATTGTTTAAATTGTGTTACGCTTAAATTATTCTTACCACAGTATAATATTCGTGTTTAGGGCGTCAAAATTACGTTTATACAAATCGAGGTATTACACTTGAAAGATTCCACAATAGCGATTTTTTAGGGCGTTAAAATGATAGTTTTTTCACGAATTTATAAAAAATAGCTAGAGCATGATTTTGCCAAAGTACAAAAAAGAGACCCTAGGTATTTTCAAAAGATCTGTATCAGGTAAAAATTTTAGATTTGTTCAAAGACTGTAAAGGGGCTAACTGATACGGGGAACCTTGTAACTTCGCAGTCTAATTTAAAATACCAAGCTAGCGCGATTTCGCGCGAAACTTTTATGAGAACCCTAGGATGTTGGGAAGTTCCATTCCGCAGGAATTTGCGCCATTTTGAAGCCGTTAGCTATTTTTTTGGCCGAACGGCCTTTTAAGCGCTCGATCCGGACACCGGTTCGCGATTTTTGCGCGAAAGATCCGTAAAATACTTTTTAGATCAATGATGAACTCTGGAAGCGTAAAATAGCATTTTGAGGCACTTTTTAGATTTTTCCTGCTTAAAATCCCATTTCAAAGCACTTTTCAGATTTTACGATGCTAGGGGCATTTTGGTAATTCGCAGCCCCGAGGGGGTATTTTCGTAATTTTGCAGCGTTAAATTTTTCAAAGGACTTCTTAGTCCAGAAATGTAAGCAAAGCACCTGAAAGGTTGTTTTCAAGCTGATTTGGGACGTTAGGGTGATAATGAACCCCCGAGGGCATTTCGGTAATTTATCGCTCGTCGGGGGCTATTTTGATAATTTTACCTGCCTACAAATTTTTCCCGCAATTAACTTTTAGATAATTTTTATTCTTCTTTTATTTAATTCTATGACTTGTTGAGAATGATATAATTTTTATTTTTTAGATTTCAGTATAAATATGGATGCAACTGGAGGAAATAATTTTTGTGAAGGTTCTGCTCCACCTTACTTGGGTCAAGTTTTTCAAACACTGGACGAAATTAAAGCATACTATAGAGCATATTTGAAAACGATAGGTTTCGGTATTAGAACTAAGACGACTAGAAAACGGGCGAATACAGATCAAATTTGTGGAAGACTATTTGAGTGTCATAGAGGAGCACCGCATGTACCCCCGGTCGTTCGGATCAGTGACGAAGGGACAACAAGACAAAGAAAACGGGACACATTTCCGGGTACCGGCTGCAAAGCCCATGTGTATGCAGTACACCGGAAAAATGAAAACCATTGGGTTGTGACGGGAGTGGAGTTGATCCATAATCATCAGTTGATGACCCCTAGTAAGATTGGTCAAATTCATCAACACCGAGAAATAAGCGCGGCACACAGACAACTGATTTTTACAATGGCCGAGGCTAAAATTCCACCTTTTAAGATGATGGGGGTTTTCTCAAGCCAGGCTGGGGGGATTGACAAGTTGGGTTTCAACGAAGTAGACCTTCGAAATGAACTCCGTGCTCAAAGGAGAGAGTCTTTCGGTCAGATCGATTCTCAAGCTACACTTGATATCTTCAGGTGCCTTCAGAGTGAGAATTCTAGATTTTTCTACAGTCTCCAACTGGATGATGAGAATCGCATTAGTACTATATTTTGGGCGGACCCCCGTTCTAGAGCTGCTTACCAAAATTTTGGGGATGTTGTGACGTTTGACACCACATACCGCACCAATAAGTACTCTATGCCTTTTGCTCCGTTCACCGGGGTGAACCACCACTATCAGTCAATCTCGTTTGGCTTTGCCCTGCTTAGGGATGAGACGGAGGAGTAATTTACGTGGTTATTTGAAACGTGGCTTCAAGCAATGTATCATATTCCTCCAAAGACCGAAAATACCGACCAAGATCTGGCAATGAAAAATGCAATCGCTAAGGTCCTTCCAGATACTCACCATGGCCTGTGCACATGGCACATAAGCAACAAATATCCCGAACGGCTTCACAATGTATATGCAAAACATCCGTCATTCAAGACTGACTTTAATACATGTGTGAAGAAATCGTTGACGGTAGACGTGTTCGAGGAGAGGAGGACGACATTTTTGATCCAATTATTTCTCAAACAAAATGGCGAAAACGAGAAATACGCATGAAGAATCCGATTGAAAAAGCAACGGGTCAAAAAAATTTGCGAAAGTGTGCGTTGTGTAATAAGATGACTGATCATGACAAGAGAAACCATTATAAAGTGTTAGGTATCGAACCTGGGAGTATGGTCGAGGAGGACGATGATGAGGAAGAGTGTTAGGGTTAATGTTTCAGTTGTATAACGAATAACTTTTATAATGTTTAAATTTGTGATTTGGTTTGTTGAATCTTTAATTTGTGATTTGGTTTGTGGATTATTGATATTTTTTGAATGGCATATTCGCGCACACTTTAGCGCCCAATTCATAGCGCCCGAAAAATCTTGTAATTTGTTTTGTTCATTACACTTTAGGCACGCTAGTTAGCCCATTTTTATGAGCATATTCAAAAAATTAGACTCGTTAATCTCAGGATTTTCCAATGAATGACCTATTCACGCACACTTTAGCGCTCAATTCATATATATATAAAAATCTTGTAATTTTTTTGTCACTTTTTTTCGCTCATTGCACATGAGGCACGCTAGTTAGCCATTCTTATGTATTTCGGCAAAAAACGAGACACGTTATTTTTTGGGTTTTCCTATGAAGGGCCTATTCGGGCACACTTTAGGGGCCAATTCATAACGTTCGAAAAATCTTGTAATTTTTTTGTCACTTTTTTTCCGCTCATTGCACATGAGGCACGCTAGTTAGCCCATTCTTATGTATTTCGGCAAAAAACGAGACACGTTATTTTTTGGGTTTTCCTATGAAGGGCCTATTCGGGCACACTTTAGGGGCCAATTCATAACGTTCGAAAAATCTTGTAATTTTTTTGTCACTTTTTTTCCGCTCATTGCACATGAGGCACGCTAGTTAGCTCATTCTTATGTATTTCGGCGAAAAACGAGACACGTTATTTTTTGGGTTTTCCTATGAAGGGCCTATTCGGGCACACTTTAGGGGCCAATTCATAACGTTCGAAAAATCTTGTAATTTTTTTTGTCACTTTTTTTTCGTTCATTGCACATGAGGCACGCTAGTTAGCCCATAAAGAAAAAAGGAAAGAAGAAAGAAAAAAAAAAAAAGGGAAAGAAGAAAGAAAGAAAAAAAAAGGAAAGAAGAGAGAAAGAAAAAGGAAAGTGGGGGCTGGGGGTCACGGAAGGCAATAATGCCAACCGCATGTAGGAGTTGCGGTTTGGGCATTAATGCCCATTTTCTCGCGAGATTTTCATTTTCTCGTGATATTTTGGTGAATTCCTCGTGCCATTTTGGTCCTTTTTGTCCTTTTTCGTCCTTTTTTCGTACACATGGCCCAACCGCGGCTCTTACCTACGGTTCGGTGGGAAAATTGTTATTTTCCCACCGGTAGATGGGGATCGGCCCCCATATATATATATATATATATATATATATATATATATATATATATATATATATATATATATATAGGGAGCTGATCCATTGCTCGCGCTGGCAAATGGAGTTAAGTTGCAAGCGCGATCTGGCCGTCCACGCGCGATCTGTGGACGGCCCAGATCTTTTTTTTGCCCTTTTTTTAAGTCCGTCCGCCACATTATGTAGCGGACGGTATTTTTTACCATATTACCCCCCTTTGCTCTATGTTATTGACTTTGAATGTTCATCCGCTACATAATGTAGCGGATGATCCAAATCAATTTTCTTCTGTGTGAGTTAAGCCTTCACTGCTTTGATGTTTGCTGTTTTCCAATTATTGTCTCTATGCTTTGATGTTTGTTATTTGTTTGGTTATGGGCTCTTCCAGTTTTCATCCAAACCCACGGCAGAACCACCACACCACGGCAGAACCACCACAACACGGCAGAACCATCGCGCCGCTCAACCACAACCATTATTAAACAAACCCACGGCAAAAACACAAGATCTATCAAGTGTTATTATTAAACCATCCAATATGAGATGATTAAAAAAGAAAAAAAAATCTGAAAAACAAAAAACCCAAGATCTGGCAGCAGCGAATAGAAAGTAAGGCGAGGCAGAGTTGTAATTGACTCGGTGGCACTGGCGATGGCGATGGCGCTGACCCTTGCGAAGATCTAGCAGCAACGGTGGCAATGGTCAGGGATTTGGGCGAGGAGGAGCTTTGGTTGACTAAGTGGTGGTGGCGGTGGTGTTGGCCACGGGTGATATCGACATCCGCCAAGATCTGGCAGCGACGGCGACTAGATGGTGGTGATGCTCGTACGACACCGGTGGCTTTGTATCGCGCACGAGTGATATCGACATCCAACAAGATCTGGCGGCGACGGCGACTGGATGGCGCACAAGTGACGGCAACGGCAACTAAGCGCCGATTGCTTTGGATGGCTCACGAGTGATGGGTGTTAGAATCTGTGACGAGTGGCGGCATTGAGAATATGGAGATGGAGGGGTAGACGGAGGGGAAGAGAGAGAGAAAGAAAGGGCAAGTAGCGAAGCGGAGCGGACGAACACGAGTTTCAATGAGAAGATTTAGTTGTCCGCTAAATTAAGTAGCGGAGCAGACGAATACTATTTCTTACGGTGTAAGGGGTAATTATGTCAAAAATATCGTCCGCTACACAATGTGGCAGACGGACTTAGAAAAAAGGCAAAAAAAAGATCTGGGCCGTCCACAAATCGCGCGTGGACGGCCAGATCGCGCTTGCAACTTAACTCCATTTGCCAGCGCGAGCAATGGATCAGCTCCCATATATATATATATATATATATATATATATATATATATATATATATATATATATATATATATATATATATATATATATATATCCAAGAAGGAACATATTTTTAATACAAGAAGTGTGGGGTTGCAAGAGCATGAACATTGTAAAATTCAGTATAATGTGATTAGAACCTTTAAATTTTTGTCTAAAGAATGACTTCTGGGTACCTCGTTATCAACTCGCATGTGATCAAGCTTGTGACATTTGGACAATAAGTTATCATGAGTGTGCCGCAGCATAATGAAAAACTTAGTTGGGCATGTAATGTCACGACCCGAACCCACGGGTAGGCACGTGACTGGCCGTAGACCCAATAGACTCTAACCGAGTGCTCTGCCGGGCCTTACTCGCTAAAAACCAACATATGCTGGAGCAGAAATTAAAACTTCTCCAAAACTTTAATTACATTTTCATATTTTCATTTGAATACATCACTTATACTAAAACTTTTCATTACTCCGATTGTCAACAACTAAAGCTAAACCGACAATCTAAATATTAAGCAGCTCATTCAATGCAGTGTCCAAAGCTCCGCACCAAAATGTCTCTTCCTATGCTCCTCACCATCACCTTACTTTCAACCTGAAATGATAAGCAAGGGATGAGCTTCCACGTGCTCAGTAAGTAACCGATGATTCAACTAGGTGGGCCATAGTATGCAGAAAATAATTCACTTTATATTATAGCCACATTAAGAAGTCAAAAATCATAAAGTTGGTAATCATCTAGCAAAACGAAATAGAGTACATGAAACTAAAAACTGAAGTGTAACATCATTAGCACAAAACTCACGACAACCAGTTCAATCCCAACATCAACTCAAACGATATGCTGCGGTCAGCGTACATGCCCGACTGACTAGGGCCCGAAATCCCTACCACATCCGGGATAAATAATTGTGTGGACGCAAGGGTGAACCACGAGCAACAATACTGTACATCAACGTACAAGCCCCGTTGACCAGGGCCCGAAATTCAACTTTCCCCCGCGGATACGGGGCACATCAATCAAATAAACAAAAACTACCTTTTGGTTCATCGTAAACACAATCACTCATCAAACTATCCACATACCCCTTTCGATAACTTTCAAAATGTTCAATATTCAAAAATACGTCAAATGTCAAAACATTTCAAATCTGAGTTTCATTGCATTTTCTAAGCAAAATATCAGTTACATGCTGGTCCGGTTTTTAACAAGAAATAAATCACTAGAAGTTTTTCGACAAATTAAATCAGAGCAGCTAAACGTACTTAAAATGGTCAATGCTAATAAATACTACATTTTTAACACTAGATAAACATATACGTTGTATATAAAAAAAAACACTAGTTGAATCAAAGGGTCCCTTACCTGTCGCTGACACATTTCCTCGATCCAAAATTCTCTGAATAAACCTAGATTGGCATTCCATATGTTAGAATATAATCTATATTACAATACTATAAACCTAATTTCAACTACCCAAACAATGCTCACTTCTAATTCCGGAATCGTTTAACTCAAAGCGCGCCTCGTACGCGGCCAACCTAGCCGAAAAATCCGTATACTTTTTAATGCGCAACAATATTTTAAATTAATTATAAATTACAATAAAACACTTCTATAGCTTAAAACATTATAAAAAGTCAAAATATGAATTTTCTGAATTAAAGTAATTTCTTTAAATGCAATAAAAACCCATAAATTGCCAAAACTTCTTCTAGCTGAAAATAAAGTCCCATAATTTTGTAACAACTTTAAAATATGTATAAAAATTATAGAATTTAAATCAGAAATTGAAAGGCATTAAAACTATTTTTAAATTATTCATTTTGCTGAAACCAATGCGATACAGGAACCATAGAAAATCAACTCCAAAAATCATCAAATTCAAACTGAGTCTTATTTATACCATAAAGACATTACTCTAATTTTTCCCATGACATTTTCAGAGTTTAAAGGCTCCAAAAGGATTTTACAAGTCTAAGTTTATAGAAAATATTAAAAATACCCACGATGTCAAAAAATCATTAACTTTTGCCACAAATTCTAATATAGCCTAATGCATTGTAATTTAAAATTTTACGCAATTATGATCACTGTACACTATCTCATGGATGCATCATACTTAACGCTAATCTGATAACCACTAATTGCATACTCAAAACCTACTTCATTTCTTCTCCCTCGCACCTCTGTCCAAACCCAGAAGTTACTGTTCACGTAGCTTTATTTTCACCTCCTTCTCCTTCCTCTGTAACACTCCATAAGACACCACTTCATGGAAATATATCCACACACACACACACAGGGGCGGAGCCAGGAATATTTTTCAGGGGGTGCAAAAATTATATGTCCGTTACCAAATTTTTAATTAAAATAATATGCTTCATCTTTTGCTACACTATACTCCAACCAACTCGCATGACGGTCAAACCAAGAAGAAACAAATCGACGAGATTGTTTCCCGAATTGTGTAAATGGAAAATTGTGGCTACGAGGTTGGTAAGGACCTTTCGACCAATATGTTCGTCGAACTTTATCTCGAATATTGGGACTATAATCCATAATATTCGGACGCAAGCCAGGATCCGCAATAAGCTCATCAGAGTTGAACTCATCACGAATTCTACTTGAACCCCTGAAATCAACATCTCGATGCACAAAATGAGCCTTGTCCGTTACTGTTAAAGTTGAAGACTGTAGAATACTATCTTGATTAGGCTGCGAGGATTCTGCCAATTTCCCTAACTTTTTAAAAAACTTATCCATTCTGAAAAAAAACACACACACGCACATTGGAATAAAATTTCAATATCTCAATATCTCAACACAAATTCACATAATTAAATAATTGTACATATTATTATATTAGCATATTACACTAAATTTAACATATTAAACTAAAATATAAATGTAACATATTAAACTAAAATATAAATGTAACATATTATCATATTAAATACTAGCACTAGCAGACAACAATTCATTTAGCAATCAACATCTAAGAGCAAGAGGGAAGACTCACGCAAGGCCAAGATGAGAATTCAGATCTGGTTCTTCAAGGGCGTCGGCGCGTCGCGGGACTGCGAGACAGCGGAGGTCGACGGTCGTCGTCCGGTCACGGCGTCACTCCGTCGTGACGAGTCGTCGTCGTCGAAGGCTCGAAGCTCCTGTCTGAAGGAGCTGTCGCCGGTGGGTGGACCGGTCGCCGGTGAGACCGTGTGAGAGAGAGAGAGATAGTCGATTGTGCCTCTCGGCCAGTCTCGGGGAACGGGCATCGGGGAACGGGATCTCGAAAACGGGGTCAACGCGATTCCCAAAAAAAAAAAAAAAAAATTTCCCCCCAGAAATCAGGGGGTGCTTCAGCCCCCCCTTGTCGTAACGTGCCTCCGCCCCTGCACACACACAGCATACTATACCCACATGCACCCTTTTCTTTCCATTTTTCTTCTTTCCTCACTCAGTCACTTACACACACTAATACACAAGACCACACAACACTTCCTCTCCACACCCACTACACTTACTCCATCTTCTACCTCCACTAACACATCCAGTAGCGGAGGCAGGGGGGGGGGCTCGTGCCTACCTGCTGCCTCCCTCTCCCTCGTTTAAAGTACACCGGCGATGGTAGTTCCCTTGCCGCCGACACGGATGAATCCTTGAATCCACCTTATCCTTGAATCCACCTTCAATTTCAGTTTTGGGCCGTTTGGTGGTAATAGATTTGGGAAGGAAACCCTTTAGGTATGTGGAAGGAAGATAAGAAGTACAATAGATGTAAAATATATGGTGGAAGATGGTGATCCAGAAAAGGGGCGGAGGGGAGAAAGGAAGAGAGAGAGAGAGAGATAGAGACAGGGGAAAAAGTGGCGGCTGATTGTTTTAAAGATGGTAGTTTTAGATTTGGAAGGGTGAGTTTTAAGAATGGACTTAAATTCTAGAATAAATTTGAACCATCGATTATTAAAATTAATGGCCATGATTTTTAAAAAGAGCTTCATGTGTTTTAATAATAGGACAAATATATGATGTTATGTTAAGTGAGCACAAAAAAGGGGGATTTTATTGAAAAAATACCCCTAACATGTGAGGTTTGCTAAAATGCTTAGAAAAATTCGACACTTCTACAAATTATACTAAAATAGGCGTTCACAGTAAAAGACGCATAAAAAGAACAACACTCAAATGAACGGTCTTTATAACTGTATTTTGAATAACATACAGTAAAAGTGTAGCCATCTTAATCTTTGAATGACAGTCTTTATACAATCTTTGTCTCTGTACATATCAATCTTTGTTCTCTTGATATAGCTGTTGTTGTTAGGTGTTGGCTCTTGTGTATAGTAAATTTGAATAACATATTATCAAATAGAAGATTGTTCCTCGATGTCTTTGTTCTTAAATACTCACAAACGGATCATGTGTTCGACAAAGGTGGAACACAAAGATTAGGAAGTTTATTTTGGTCCAGTAAAGTATAGTTATGTGTAATGTATAATTAAATTGGCACACAAATTTTTGGGTTATCCTTGAATTTACTAGGGATCGAAAGTGAGTATATGAATTGACTACTTATAAAATTGTGGGTGATTCACTCTTTCCCTGAGTTTTTTTTCCCTCATTTCTCAATTATGTGCCCACCCCATGCAGAGTTTCTAGCTCCGCCACTGCTTGTAACCAGCCATGGCAGCCGTACAAACACTGCCATAGCAGCCCCTCCATGGCTGTCCTCACTCTCTCTCCATTTCTCATACACTCACATGAACCCACATACACTCTGTTAAGTTACCATCTGCTCTAAAAGCTTAAGCTGTTAGAGAATGGGCCCAACAATGTTATCATGCTTAACACTCCCCCTCACGTCAGTCACGTGCAAGCCCCTGATTGCACGTGGAGAGACAAATCAAGATGCACCACCACCAAGTGCACAAATAATCAGAATGCAAATTGCATTATTATAAAGGGGACCAAATATGCAAGCGGGAAGAATTGAACCCAAGACCTTGCCAAACCAGAGCTCTGATACCATGTTAAGTTACCATCTGCTCTAAAAGCTTAAGCTGTTAGAGAATGGGCCCAACAATGTTATCATGCTTAACACACTCACATATACACATACCCACATGCTACCCATCAGCTTCACCAATATACCCACCAATTTTGCACACACAGGCTCACACGAACACACACTTGCATGCACTAAACTTACGCACTCACCTGTATACACAAACACATGTACCCAGCACCCACATGCACTCAATACACACTTCATTTACCCACTTATCTACCCACTACATGACACCCGTCTCCTGAAATCTGGTGTAAAAACAGAGACATGACACAGAAAGAGAGACACACCCCTATCCACAAACACGCGCGACATTCACGCACGATACACACATACGGCATACCCCTCCCACTTTCATTCTTCTCTCAGCCCTTACGCACTCTTGCTCCAAGCACTCAGTCATAGCCACCATGGCTGTGACCACCTCAACTCAAATCATAATCAACAAAAAGACTAAGGAGAAAAAGCTAGAAGTCTTACCGAAAATCGCACTTCGCCGGATCGGAAACGTTGTCGGTTTCAGCCCTCTCTTCCCTCTTTTATCTCTCTTCTCTCTCTCTCAACCGAGTTTTCATATGAAGGGAAGGAAAATAATGACGGCTGGCTCTCAAGGTGTGTGTACATATACATAAACCCCTAGACTTCTGTTAGTTATTTTAAACGTTACCCGAATCTTTTATTATTAAGATTAGGCCCGAAATTATCTACGATAATTTAATACACTAGAATAATTTAATGGGTTGGCTACCTGACTCCGCTTCACTATTTGTCGCTAAAAAAATATACGTCAAAGCTAATTATTTTAAAAAATATCGTCGCTAATTAAATTGTTAATATAAATTCAATGCGAATGATAAAGTAAGAAATTGTCGCTAAAGGCTTCTATGAAATTCACTTGAGAAAATCGAGACTAAATATTACGTATAATTATTGTCGCTACATCATTAAAGAAAATATACTAACGCTAATCGAGAGTTCGTCGCTAAAAGTAATAATAATAGGGTAAACCTAGGTTCGGGGCATCACATGTAACCTATGAGGACTTGTTACCTCGTTATCAACTCGCATGTGATCAAGCTTGTAACATTTGGACAATAAGTTATCGTGAGTGTGCCGCATCATAATGCAAAACTTAGTTGGGCATGTAACCTATGAAGACTTGTAAAACAAGTCAAAAGATACATCAAATTATATATTACTCTGTAGGTTTTTGTGGGTTTCAAGTACGGAAGACGGTTGTGCCTTTGTAAGTTTACACAATACAACTACATTTAATTTACTTTAATGGGCATTTGACTTATATTTGGACACTATTGTGATCTTAGTTTGAGATCTTAGCCAGTTATCATAACCCTATTTTGTGATTGGGATGGCGGGTGTACGAAGGTGCTCTTACTTTGGACAAATGCTGAAAGGTTAGGTATTGGGAGGCCCATGACAATGTGCTAAGTGTTCATAAGTTGATTTGATTCGAGAACGTCTTAAAGCAGCTCAGAACAGACAACGCAGTTATACATCTCACCATTGTCGCGAACTTGAGTTTGAGGTAGGTAATCACGTGTTTTTAAGAGTTTTACCTTGGAAAGGGGTGATGCGTTTCGGTAAGAAAGGCAAGCTTAGCCCTAGGTTTGTTGGGCCATTCGAAGTTTTAGATATGATCAATCTGGTGGCTTATAGAGTTGCATTGCCGCTAGAGCTTTCGCACGTTCATAACGTTTTCCATGTTTTGAATATGAGAAAGTATGTTTATGATCCAACGCACATTGTGTCATATTAGCCTTTATCAATGCAAGAGAACTTTTCCTATGAAGAACAACCAGTGGAGATTCTTGACCATTGTGATCAGGTGTTAAGGACGAAAGTCATTCCCTTGGTTAAGGTTTATGGCAGAATCATGAAATTGGGGAGGCCATTTGGGAATCTGAAGAATATATGCGACGTACTTATCCGCACCTTTTTGGCGCATCAGGTACATTTTGATTTTTAGGACTGAATTTTTATTTGGGGGGGGGGGGGGGGAGGATGTTAGACCCCACATATTTAAATGTTTATAAAAAAAAATTAAAGTTTTTGCGACGTAATGGGTATTCTGTTATTTTTATTATTTTAGGAATATATGTATATTTCTTTAGGTTATTAATACTTTAGGAACCCTAAGAGCACACCAAAGTTCAGAAAAGTCTCTAGAGAATTCTTAGGAAGAGCCTTTTGAGAGTTTGATCATTACTTCGAGGTAAGAATTTATTTTCGGGTATCGAATTGAGGTTTGTAGTTGGAATCCTTACGAATTTTTGTTATTGTTAGAACCCTAATTATAACTTTTGGGTATATTATTTTTAGGGATTTTGAATTAATTGATTTAGAAGTTCTAAGTTTTGGGTTGATTTGCACAATTGAAGGTAAGAGTTTGTTGTTTTTGAAATCTAAATCAGCGTTGGACCGATCAATTCTTCCTTACAAGGCTTTAATCTTTCAATTTAGAATTATAATTGGAACTCGTTTTGTTAGGGATCTATCTCTTTACAATCTGAAATTTTGCATATATGCCTCTTAGTCGACTATCGTAACAAAGGATTTATTGTTTCGTTTCCCTACAACATGTCCGCGACATGCTTTGCATTATTTCACATACTGCTTTGTCCCTTAAAGTGTGTGTTGTGGCTGGTTAACTCATGAACCATGGTGCTGTTGACGTGTTAATCCTAGGTAGTCAATTTGAGGATTCCACCTTCCGAAGTTGATGTCAAACATCATGTTTCTTTTGTTTTCTAGCCAACCGTCAGTACATGCTTTCCTTTAACCAAGTTATCTTGATTCCTTGTCCCTTTATTCAGTTAATTCTTATTGGAATTAGTCCCACCGCTTGATTCTACATGGTCCATTAGACTTGCCATATTTGAAGTACTGAGTACAACAAAGTATTCATGGGTAAGTCTGTCTACAAGGCTACACATGGCTGGTCCCTTCATTCTCTTTCTTTGTTTGAAAATTCCAACTCAAGTAAAAATCTGATAAAAAAGAGAATAAAATTTCAGTCCCATAGTTTCACTTTCACTGCTTTTCCATTAAGACCGTATTTTTCTTAGTCTCCTCATATTTCTAAATGCCATCATATGCCATTTCTGCTACATGTTTTCAATCTATCAGATGCTCTGATAATGTTTGAGACGTGTTCTTTCTATGTTATTGTCCCATAATTTTGGTATCAGGCTTGCACGATTGACTTAAAAGTTTCATTAATGTGGGACGTAGCCATTGACGCGGGCGTTAACTTTTTCTTTAGACAAATGATTGCTCTTTGTCTCAATTAACTTATATAATGATAGAATACTCTTGTGAGCCATGTCACGTGTACGTGACTTTTCTGTTTCTGACTTACTCATGTAGATTGGAACGTGGGCTAGCTCAGTGGGATGAGCTAGAGATCCTGATCTTATTTTCTGAACCTTGTCCCACGTGTCAGTGATGGCATGTGTGACTTTATTCTTAATGGCTCTTTAGTGTCTGTCTCCGTACAAAGATATATTTTGACATTTTGAAATTTTGAAATTCGTTCTAACAACTGTTCCGTTGAAATTCCGTATCTCCGTAATCACGTTTTCTCATACATTTTTGTATTCACTTTGATTAGTCCGTTGAGCGACCTTACTGGGCATTTGGCTCACTCCCTTATTGTTTTCCTTTTAGGTTATCAGTAATTGAGATTGGATTACAGGGCAAGCTGTGTGACCGAGAGTTAGCAGTTTATTTTCAGAGTTAGTAAGACTATTTTAGACAGTTTTATAATAAGAGGGGAAAATTGTGATTCTAATTTTATTTTGGAACTCTAGGTAGGACTATTTGAGACTACTTAACTGTTTTAAGTCGGTATGGCAGTTATTATGTTCTTAGAGATTAAGTCTTAGATGCTCTGAATACACAATTTGGGAGAGTTTTGGATATTTGAGATTTTATGTCCTTGTTTATTTGAAATTAATGCTCCGAAAATTCGAGGCGTTACAACAACCGTCCATCGACCCGCTCAGTGTGTGCGCCGCAGCCTCCACCTCATCTCCCCCATATCGTCAACCCCCCCCCCCAAAAGGCCACAAACCACCTCTAACTCACCACCACCTAACAGTCCACCAAATGCCCACCTCTACCAAACACCATCACGACCACCTTCATCGTCACCACCACTTAACCGTCCACCGTCACCGTCACTGTCACCACCTCCAACATCAGCATCATAGCTCTCTGGTTAAGAAGATCTGAGCTCAAAGCGAGAAGCCTCTGACACATTGGTTGTATTACTATTATGCCTCTTGCTTTTTTTCTTTTAGTTTTTTTATGATAGGGCAAACTGAAAGAATTTTGTCACTTTTGCCAACTGAATGAGAGCCTTTAGTATTAGTCCTATAGATTTTGGGTACCCTGTTTCTTGGTATCTCGTTCGTCAAAATATTCACAAGGAAAGTAGCTAAAATCAACTACAAAAGTTTGGGTACAACGAAGATCGTGGCAGGGTCGGATCTTATTAAAGTCCGCCTAATGGGAGATGGTATTCCCATCCCTTGACCAGATGGCAGGGCGGGGCGGGGATGAGTTGTGCATAAGGACAATCGAGGCGGGTATGGATTTCATAAGATCCGCACTTGACACCCCATTGCCATTCCTAGGCTGTGGAGGCTACTTCGTGTAGGCTTCTCACAGTCCGGAGCATCGCTAGCCAGAAAGCTTTGGCAATTAGGGCCACAATGACGATTTTGGTGGTAGCTGTGCGTGCTTCAATGTTGATATGCTAGTTTTAAAGGGAATGTTAGGTGGAGTTCAGTAGTTAGGGGTGGCCAGATTGAAAACCTTCCCTTTTGTTTTTCTTTCGCAGCAACGGCGACCGAATTAATGACCCATGGCGGTGGTCGACTGCAGCTATCTCGTTGGCAGTGGCAGAGACCGGTAGAAGGGTTTCAAGGGCTCTATTATGGATGTTGTTGCCAATGAATAATTGTGCGCCATGGATGACATTAGTGGAGATTGCTTCGCTGAGGCAGTGGTAAGGTGCCAGCTTTATATGGCCTTTGCCCTGGCCGGAGCATCGCCATGAAGTAACGTCGTTGACGACCAAAGACGAGGCACTACCATCCACCACCGCGCATGCACGGGGGCTATATTTGATCACCATTCTAATGTCTCCACTAATGTGTACAAGCTCGTTGTCGTGAGACTTGGCTTATATCTTGCTGTCGATCGATGTATGCATCGCCGGTGCTGTCGAAGTTCTAAACCTTTTTTTCTTTGCACCCACATGTTTGCTTCAAGATCTGATGGCCAGTCGATCTCGCGGATGGCGCCAAAATGTTGTGGTCAAAATTCTGACGGGATTGGACGAGCATGTGAGCAGGCTTGCAATGCATCACACAAGTAAACAGTGACTCGTCAAAAAGGGTTTTGATGAGGAATCTCGGGTGTTTAATTAAGTCAGAACTTATGTAAGGTTCTGAATAGGACACGCAAGCATGTAAGGTACACCTTGAAGTTGTGAGGGTTTTGGTATGATTCTAGAGGAGGTTTTCTTCTCCTAGTCAGAGGCAATTACCTTAGAGGTAGTTATCTTACGAAATTATGTTCCTTATTCTCTAAGGATTGCATTTCATAGAAGCGAGGAGTCTAGATCTTCTGAGAGAGTAAGATACACTCTCTCCATCTCAAAAAGATTGATCATATTTTCTTGTTGGACTGTCCTGAAAAAGTTGATCACTTTCCAACGTAAGAATGATTTTATAGGTGTTTTTTCATGTTTATCTTTTTTACACTTTATTTATTCTATTTTTCTCTCCACATCTGATCATCCACTAACCCATCTTCTCTTTCATGACCCCCTCCCCCCTTTCCCTCCTTCCCTCCCTCTTGTCGTAGAATATGAAATTGATAACATATGACTCATATCTAAGATAAGTGTACAAGTCAAAACTGATAAAATAATTTGAGACTGATGGAGTATTAAAAGGACGACAATATCATTAGACAATGTTTGACTATAAAAAAAAGACACATGTCGCTCTAGGAATATTGGTGTAAATTTTCACAGACATCATATATAATTATGTAACAAAATACACGGGAAAGTAGGAAGGGGTGCGGGGCTATTAGCTAGGGAGAACGTTATTGCGCGCAAACATCAGACATATAGATAGAAGCCCTTATTCCTGAAAATCTCTCAAGCAAATGTCGAAACTGGGGTGGCAATCACGTTCAAAGCGTTCTTTTTCTTCACGCTTACACCGAATGATTCAGTCATGTCGAGGTCCTCACCTTTGATTCCATCCGGGAGAGCCCAGTCAAAGTGGTACAGCATTAGGGCAACAGGAAGATCAAGAACTGCAATACCAAAAGATATGCCGGGGCATTTCCTGCTGCCAACACCAAAAGGGTTGTACTCGAAATTATTGGTGCCTTTATAGTCGAAGGAAGACCCAAGAAACCTCTCTGGGTTGAAGGAGTCGGGATCTGCCCACGTTTTGGGGTCACGATTTATCGCCCACCGATTGAAAATGACTTTGGCTTTGTTGGGTATCTCGAATCCATTGATTTCGCACACTTCTCTGGATTCTCGCGCTGATAGGGGAACTGGTGGGTGTACCCTTAGTGTTTCCTTAATAACTAATTTCAGGTAGTCCAGTTGTTGAATGTCTTCCTCGGTAATTCTCTCCTTTCCTTTGAAAGTTTCTCGCACCTCGGCTTGTGCCTTGCTCAGTACTCTTGGATTTTTCAACATTTCTGACATTGCCCATTCGATAGATATTGCCGTTGACTCGGTGGCGCCAGAGAAGATGTCCTGTATTAACAAAGTTTGCCGACTATTAGTGATTTAATTAGCCACGAATTAAATGGATGTTAAAACAAATCTTATTATTATGCTCACTGACAATAGGACCCAAAGGGTTTGCATGCAAATCGAATTTTTGGCTAATTAACTGTATCCCAAAGTTAGCAAAGTCTATACCCGAACAGAGGTAAAGGAAAACTTTAATTTCTTTGCTAAACGTAGACTAATAGCAACAAATAAAGATAAATAAATAGCTAGGAGAGATACTACTGTATAATTTAGCCAAAAACATACCAAAATTATAGCTTTCACGTTGGTGGGTGTGAGAGGAATCTGAAGTTCATTTGACTCGTACAATCTCAGCAGCACATCAACAAAGTCTTCGTCTCCAGATTCGTCGCCGCTCTTCCTTTTTGCCTTGTGCTCGTTGATAATTTTGTCAAGGATGTTATCCATCCTTTGGTGCAACTTCTCTAAAGCCGGCTTCATCCGGTTCATCAGTGGAAGGAACGATAGAGAAGGAAAAATCTCAGGCAAGTCAAATCCACCCGCCAACCTACCACCTTCATCGACTATGGACAAGAACTCAACCGCGTCATCACATTTGTTGCCAAAGGCAGCCCTCGCGGTCATGCTGTTTGTCAGAGCGAAAAGCTTCTCGCTAAGGTTTATGGGACGCCCTCGAGGAGACGATGAGATGGTCTCACAAAGTTTCCACACTTCATCTTCCCTCACTGACCTAAATGAACGCACGCGCTTTGCACTTAAAAGTTCTAAGATGCAAACTTTCTTCACTTGCCTCCAGTAATCGCCGTAAGGCGAGAAGATCACACCTTTATCACCGTATCCGGCAATGTCTACGGCCAGAACCCTCGGCCTCTGGGCAAAGCTGAGCTCGTGAGTCTTGAGAACATCTTCGGCCGCCTTGGCAGAGGAAATGACTATGGATGAAACCTCACCAAGTTTTAGGTGCATGATGGGGCCATGCTTGAGGGCTAGGTCTCTGAGGGTGTGGTGTGGTGGTGATGGACCTCTTAAGTGGTGCAAGTTCCCAATAAGGGGAAGCCTTGATGGCCCTGGTGGTAGTTTGCTACTTTTCTTCCAGTTCTTCACAAGCATGAAGAGGAAGAACAGGGAAGCAAGTATGACAGGGTAGGAGGGCAGTTGGAGCATCATGGGAAGTGAAGTGGTAATATCCATCGTTTAGATCTAGTCTAGTCTAGTTTAGTTGTGCAAAAGGGAGATTGTGAGCCCTCTCTATATATAGCGCATATCTGTGCATGAGTGGACAAGAAACGGATATTTACACATTTAACCAGTCTCAAGTCTGATTATTTCCTTTGCCCCAAAAGATCCTTTTCTTTTGGAACTAGTGCCTTATAATAATATTTTGAAGGCTTAATTAGAACACCTCAAATTTCTCAGCCACACATTATTATATCTGATACGACCTTTGGATATGACAAACTGAACCTTAGTTTATTCTTTTGAGCAGTTGCATACTTAGTTGAATTAGACTAAAAAAAGGTAAAATTTTTCGAGATTGGCGATTTGACATTACACATCCAATTCAAACTCAATTGACAAATGTATGAAGAGCTCCCACACATGGTACTAAATTGTTAAGACAGTTGGTCATTTCAAAGTTCCAAATTGTTTAAGATTTTAAGTGCTCATATTAAGCTTTAGTGGTGGGTTCTAACGTGCCCATAAAGTTGCGTGAAAGTGAGGTGGTGGAAAAGTTACTCCAAATTAAAAACATTATTAGTATCAGTATTATTAACCATGTGATGTGGGTGTGGCGGCCTTTTCCACTTCTCCAAGGAACTCCTCCACTCCAACTTAAAAAACATCATACTAAAGTGACTAGCCTTTCCGCTTTACCAGGGAACTCCGCACACCAAACTGGAATTGGCTTAAGAGTCAATTCCCAAAATAGCCGCTAAGCTGGATCTGTTTTCAACACACGAAATTGGACTTGTTTTGAAAATCATTCCCAGGTACAGTGGATTCAAAGAAGTGGGGGGCCATGCGTACCCCTTTTTCCAAGTGACCAGTGACGGCCGCATCTGTAGTGAAGTAGGACTTGAACACATAAAGTTGGGATAAGATCTGGGTAGTCAATGACGCCTTTGATAAAACATTGCTAAAAGCCCAATTTGGCTACGCCTTTGATAAAACATTGCTAAAAGCCCAATTTGGCTACGCCTTTGATCGTGGGAGACTGAGACTGCTGCCGCCAGTCATGTCACTGAAAAGGGCCCTGAATGAATAGTCAGAGATCACTCTTTTATTTATTTATTTTTTTAACTATTTGGGTGAATAGTCAGAGATCACTCTTTTTTTAACTAAATTTTTGGGCGAATAGTCAGAGATCACTCATCAGCTCTTTCAACGTGCCAAGATTGCAACAATAACAGGAGAAAGAGAAGGGAAATAGCAGGGGGTGGTTGAGAATAGGCGGCTATGATCGATCGAGTAAGGAAAGGAAAACCATCATTTACCCAGGCCAGTATCCAGATTCCAGATCTATGCTTCATCTCAGCTCATGCCTTTTCCAACGACCAACTTAATCAGATGGACTTTTTAGACACCATGCATGTATGTTGTTGCTACTTGCAGTAGCAATTGCAATTTTTCTACAAGTACTCGTCAAGTGCATCCACTGCCAGCCAGCCACAAAACAACAGACGACCACCGTCAGTACCATTCTGCCCAACAAAAATGACCACCACAACCTTTCGACCAACCGCCATCACCAACATACATTCTAATTCAAACTGGAAATGAGGAATACTACCCAATATCGGGTGTTGCTCAAAATTACATATATATCGGGAGAAAAAGGATAGGGTTCTCAAAATTATAAAAAAAATGAAAAAACAAATTAGACTCCCCTTTAATGTAGTAATCCAAATTCTTCGTTGAAGCCCAATTCGGGAAGGAAAAATTAGAACTAGGAAGGAGAAGAAATTTATTCTGAAAACCCAAGTTAAACGGAAAAAGCTAATCTGAAGAAGAAGAAGAAGACGAAGGTGATGGTGATGACGATACACGAAGAAGAAAATAACATACCTATTTATGTTGGATGATGCCACCAGCCCATGAAACCAACTCCTTTAGCCACCATCACAATTTCCGGCGGGCGTTTTCAGACGTAGTCGAAGAAAGACTAGGATAAAATGGTTTGGGTTATTGACATGTTTACCTTTTTTTCTTTACATAATCACATGTAAAGTAGGAGTAAAAAATTACATTAGGCTTTTGCACAAATACAGAGCATGAACGAAGTTTGAGAGGAATACATTAAGGTAGCTTTTGAAATCACTTAAGTTTTTAATTTTTCTCCAGTTTTGTAAACTATAGAATAAAACGCGTTTGGCACACAGTTTTCGTTTTTTTTTCCTTCAGTTTTGAAAACCACTTTTTAAAACATGATTGTTTTTTAAAACTTTCATTTTGGAGTTTTGAGTTTTTGTTTTTGTTTTGAGACCACCACCACCGCCACAGTTGCCATCGTCACTAAAGAAAAAATTCAAAATAAAAATTGGGTAATTAAATACCCAAAATAAAAACTGTGTAATCAAACGTCCATTTATTTTTGTAAAAAATAAAAACTAAACTGGTTTTGATAATTTTTTTTTTGAAACTGAAAACCAAAACTGTAAGTGATTTCAAATAAAATTGCACGAAATGTAACGATTTATTTTTTCTTTGTCATTTATGTCCCGTGATGGATTTGTCAAATGAGCAGTGTTTTGATAATCGGAGGGGAAATGAGTACATCATATGAAAGTTGAGAGAGGAAAAATCTCAAGAGTAATAATGCATGGACTCAGACCCTAATTTCTCCTTGAACAAACGATTGGACAACTACCAAAATGTTCCTAAATTCGAAGCATTTCGTCAATATTGTCTCTAATCTATAATTTTAGCAAATTCGTCCTAAGTTAACAAGAGTGGTCCCACCATGTCCATCTATTACCTGGTGTTAGGAAGTGACCGTTAGATGCCTAGCCATCCACCAAATTCAGCGTACTTAGTACTTACTCCCGTGCCCACGGGCCACGGCCATACCACATTACCCACCCACCAAGACAACATAAAATCTAGAGAGAGAGAGAGAGACGAGACAGAAGAGAGGAGACTGAAGGAATGAAGGGGCTTGAATCAGGGGTTTTCTTTCATTCAATGAGCGGTTGGTGGGAAATGTATAAAGAGAGAGAGGCATTGGGCTGATATGGTGGTAGTGGGTTTGATGGGTTGATTTGTCGATTTTGCCCCAGTTATGAGGCATCTAACAACTACTTTTGAACATCGTGACCGGGGCCTTGGTGGGAGCACTTATGTTATTTTAGGGACGAAGTTCAATAAAATTATAATTTAAGAATGATATCGACAAGAAACTTATAACTAAAGGGCGTATTTGGTAATCTATACTATATATGATGAGAACATCACTTTTGGTGTAATATCTTTTTTGGTGTTACACTGAGAGTGACTCTGAACAAAATTGTAAAATATGACTACCCACTTTCCATAAAACCATTAGTTACAAACACACACTCTTTGCACGCCACTATCTATTTTCTATTCTATATTTTCCCTTCTCCCTCAAATCTGAAGAAAATTTAAATTACAATCTGTCAATTGCATTTGTAAGCAACAGTGTGTAAGTAGATTATTTCAAAATACATTACCCATAATTTGCGATCACAGAATCGGAATGCGTGTGCACAGGCATCTCGTTATTTATATATATATATATATACATCCCATAAAGATGCAGGTTATATCTTTTATCATTGCTTTGATTGCTGCCACGTTTTCATATTTGGCGCTACTCTCACCCATCTCGTTATCTCATCTTCTTCCTGTCTATAAAAGTGCGTTTTCTTCCTTCTCAATATGCTTACGCAGTAACGCACCCGGCATCTTCAAGAAAACACTCTGCTTTTCCTTTGTTCATGTGATACTTCTTCTGTAAATACTCACAAAAAACTGGTACATTTTCCTTCCTCCTGAGATTCTCTTTCCTGGTTTTATGCAATCAGCTATAACTAATTAATCTGCAATCGTGGCTTAGGAGTAGGATGTTGTAGTCATGTTGGTTGGTTATGATTGTTGACAGATTGTATACGAAGAGAAGGAAACAAAGATGTGGAAGCTTGTTCTGTCCCAAGGCAATGAACCATGGCTTAAAAGTGTGAATCACAATATCGGTCGACAGTACTGGGAATTTGACGCGGAGGACGGAACAC
The DNA here is from genome assembly GCA_033065855.1 of Escallonia rubra. Lineage (NCBI taxonomy): Eukaryota > Viridiplantae > Streptophyta > Magnoliopsida > Escalloniales > Escalloniaceae > Escallonia > Escallonia rubra. The sequence goes on from JAVXUO010002284.1 coordinate 43,627, forward strand.
CCGACGAACGGGCTCATCTCGAAACTCTCCGAACGGAGTTTCATGAGAACCGTTTTAACGTAAAACAAAGTTCTGATCTGCTTATGAGATATCAGGTATAAAGTTTAGAAATGCGCTTTCCATGCCACTTCCTGAGGAGATAAGTTTTGGTTGCAAATCGGACCTTAGCTACGAAGAACTTATGATATTTGGGTACGACGATAATCTATGATCATATGAATATATATATTTGCCAGTATTTTGTCTATGACACTACAGAACTGCATGCTGCTTTGAGTTAGTTGTTACAGAAAATTCTTATAAAAATGCACTAAACATGCATGTGTCCCTAAAAATGGCAATATATATGTACGTAATGGTCATATTAACACATGTGTCCCTAACTCTCTTCGTTACTTTGCTTCTTGTCTTTGAAAGTAGTAATAATTAAACATATATGGCACTTCACGCGATCCAATATCATGATCGTATAGAGGGGGTTCGAATTTAAAAATTAAACACTCCAAATGGGAAGTAAGGTTTTATAGGGGAAAATGCTATTTTAGGTTTTATAATATTTTTCTTGTTAAAAGTAGATCTTAGCGACAAGCGTTGATTTTGCGATGAAAATGAGTAGTGAAATAGGATGTTAGAGGGTAGAAATTGTCTCCTCATCGTCCTTAATTAATTATCAACATGCTTTGAAAAGCTTTGGACGAATTTTCTTTTGTGGTCATACAGCAGCAGGAATATGTGCATCACATCAAAGTTTAATGTTTGGACATTATTTTTTGACCTATTTGTGACCCACAGTTTGAAAGAGGGCACCCGGGTGACTTGAAGTTACCTTCGCAGAAAGTACGTAGCGAAGAAGACATAACTGAGGTCGTAGTCGCAAACACGTTGAGAAAAGCACTAAGATTCTACTCAACTCTTCAGGCTGAGGATGGCCAGTGGCCTGGTGATTATGGCGGCCCGCTATTTCTTCTGCCTGGCTTGGTAAGACCTTTCTTAACTGGTAGCTGTCAACTTTTGTATTTCTAACATGTTAGGTCCCACCATATTTTGTACTTTTATGTAAGGAATGCTTATTTTGATATATGTATCGTATTATCTTCCGTCCCTAACTAATTAATCGTGTTTGGCGTGCAGGTTTGTTTAGGGTGTGCGTTATATTTTTTTATATATTTCTCTTTCTATATCAAAAGAGAGAAAGAGATAGGGAGAGAAAAAAGTGGGTCAGAAGAGAGAAAAATAAGTTGGTGGGGGACTAAATGTGGGGAGAGAAATAAAATAAAATAAGTACAAGAAGGTAAACATGAAAAAATATTTATGAGACTTTTTTTTTTAAATTTGAAAAAGTGATAATTTTTTTGAGACAGCTCAAAAAGATAATATGATTAAATATTTAGAGACGAACGGAGTAGTATACTTACTCATGACACTTCTATTTATCGACAAGAATAAAAATACACTAAGTACGAACTATTAAATTTATTAGCGAACGATGAGGTGTAGACAAATATATGTGAATGTGGGTGTAGACATTCCTTTTGACATATGACATGTAACATCCTCTGTCTCTTATTTGTCGCCCTTATGTGTCGTTAACCTGGACCTAAAGTACATCATAGCCCACAAAAAAAAATATAGTTTAACCGTAAAAAACAAAAATAAAGAGTTCTTTCCTTTCACCATCGCCAAATTAAAAAGTGCATTACTTTTTATAATACAATGAAGACCAAGCAAATATACGAGAACGTCAAAATAAACATTTCGTTTAGAAAACATGTCATTTTCTAAAGCTATATAAAGAAAGAGTAATGTAAGGCGATGATCACGAGAAACCAATTCAATTTTGAACACGATACACACGCAAGAAAAACTGCTGAATGTAATTTCAAAGTGGATCATGGAATTTCACTTTTAAGCTTGTTATACCTGCTTGATGATGCATTTCCTCATTTTACAGGTTATTAGCTTGTCGGTAATGGGGGTTGTGGATGTAGTTCTGCCAAATGAACATCAAAAGGAGATATGTCGTTATGCGTTTAACCATCAGGTACTTCTTGCACACGTTATGTTTAGATTCCTTTAGGAAGAAACGAATTAGGCTCATCGATCATGTTGCTACTTTTATTCTCGTGTAGAGAAAATTACTTTCTCAATCTCTAAAAAAAAATGATTATATTTTCTTTTGAACTGTACCAAAAAAATTAATCAATTTTCAAATTAAGAAAGATTCCGTAAGTATTCTTCCACCTTTACCTTTCTTACGCTGCGCGCACACACACACAAAATACATACCTTCTACCTTGCACGCACAAAAACACCACATTTACTTCCTATTATCTCCACACCCGTAACCCCCCACCCCCAACACCCCACACACATAGAGAGCACAGAGTGCCTAAACACACACGTGCTAAAACCACACAAAAAAATAGAAGGAGGAGACTACCTTGAAGAATTTCCTTCCAATTCCCTCTTTTCCTTTTCTCTCTCTTCTTCCCCGGGCTTTGTGCATCTGTACTGTTCTTTCTCTGTTTTTTCTTCTTCATCTATTTTTTTTTTAATTTTCTTTCTCTCCCGAATTTTTTTTTCTTTTTTTTTCTTTCTTTTTAAGATTTTTCCATTAATTTGTAATAATTTTCATTATCGCCTTTTAAAAAGTAGGAGGTGGCATTATATTATGACCAAGTTTTTCAAATTTGACAATACATGCCATTTTTTCATAATTGCAAAATAGCGCCGAATGTTTGCATACTTGTAAAATGATCCCAAACCCAAAATCATTTTAAACTTGCATACTCTACTAATATCCGAGTATTGCTGAAAATTATCGCCCTCTCATTTTTCAGAGCACACGTATGATTATTTTAAATAACTCAGAAAAAGTGCGGGATATTCTACTAATATCCTAAATAAGTATACAAATCAAACACGGTCAATTAATTAGGGACGTAGAGAATATTTAGAAACCATTTTTAAATTATGGTATGTGGAAAAAGGACAAACAAAAAGTGAAAGCATATGATATGTGGAACTGCAGAATGCTGATGGAGGATGGGGACTACACATAGAAGGGCCCAGCACCATGTTTGGCACTGTTCTCAATTATGTCACTCTAAGATTGCTCGGAGTGAAATTGAACGGCGGAGATGGAGCCATGGATAAAGCAAGGAAATGGATTCTCGATCACGGTGGGGCAACATATATCTCATCATGGGGAAAACTTTGGCTATCAGTAAGCGTGCATTATTCTCTTTTCCCTACATATATATTCCACGGTTTTTCTTTTCCGCAAACAAAAAGGGCATGCATATAATAACTTAAGTATTTCTTTTCTTAGTATGGACTCTATTTTTTTTCTTTCAATCTAACGAAATCAAAGTGCCGGTTCACTTTCGAATCTAACATCATGAATCATTAGCGACCTATTTAAAACATTAATCATTAGCACCACCTACACATAACCCATCGCTGCCGCCGACCTGCTCCACCAACAGAGGGGTAGTGTCTGTCAGTATGTGTGTGGGGCGGGGTAGGGGTGGATGGGACAATCGGCCGAAAGGTAATGAGGTGTTCGGTGGTGGTTGAGGTGGGTTCAATATGTGGTTGCAGGAATGGTAATGATGGGTTTGTTGATGTGTTATTGCCGACAGTGGGTGCAATCTATTGATGGTGGTGCGATTTGTTGATGGTGGTTGCAGGGAAGGTGTTGTGCTATCGGCGACAGGTGCGATTCGTGGTGAGTTCAATAGGTGGTTGCATCGGTTGTAGTAAGTATGCTGATGTGGTGGTGTGTTGCTGTCGGTGGGTGGTTGTTGCTGTAATAAAATGTGGACAAATGATCCTATCCGACC
>JAVXUO010002844.1:0-7500 GCA_033065855.1 Escallonia rubra
AACATTATAAAAGTTATTCGTTATACAACTGAAACATTAACCCTAACACTCTTCATCATCATCGTCCTCCTCGACCATACTGCCAGGTGCGAGACCTAACACTTTATAATGGTTTCTCTTGTCATGATCAGTCATCTTATTACACAACGCACACTTTCGCAATTTTTTTTGACCCGTTTCTTTTTCAATCGGATTCTTCATGCGTATTTCTTGTTTTCGCCCTTTTGTTTGAGAAATAATTGGATCAAAAATGTCGTCCTCCTCACCTTGCATGCTAGTGCCGTCAATGACTGGCTGTTTGGCTCGATTGAATCTACCGGCTGGAGTCGTCCGAGTAGTCGGAGTGTCCCGTCTTTTTGGATCAGCCATCCTAAACTGTGCATGCTTAGCCTTGTCCCGTGCGGCTGCTTCGACTTGATACGTGTACCCATCAAATGTTGACGCTGCATCCAATGATAAACCGTGCATGATGTTACAAAGGTGATTATATCGCAGCGGCTCAGATTGCTTGAAATCAACTGAAACATTGGGCACGTAAAGAATGTGACCGTGGACTCTATTGGCTTCCTTCGTCCACCGTTCCAAGATACTGTTGAGGGATTTCACTAGCATTCTTCGAGCTCAAAACCCTCAACGCGTGTCGACAAAGTATACATTTATGCTCAAACAATTGACAGTTGCAATTTACCAACCCGGTGTCCATACATTTAGCCACGGTAAAATGTCTTATGTTCCTCGGAGTCAACGAAGAGCACGGATTGGCAAAATTCGTCACGTTTGTCAAAGCATAAACCTTGAGATCTCTGGTGCAATACTCGTGCAACTTTGTCATGCCATATTGATTCGACTTTAGTAGTTCATCTTGAAACTGTCTAAACATTTCCTTGGTATAGACTTGAGCCGCATGAGCCTCCAAAGGTGAAAAGAGTAGTATGGCTCTTTCTCTGTAAGCTGTAGCCGCGTCGGCTTTTCTCTCACGGTACAATTGCCTATCAACGGCTTTCTGCATCTCCAGTACGAACTCCACTATACTTGAAGACTGGCTTACGTACCCATCAAAGAATGAATTCATAGCTTCGCTTCTCGAGGTCGTAGTCATTCCGGCTGCAAAAAACTTCTTGGTGTAGGCACCGACCCACTGTGTCTTGATCGCATACAACGATTGTAACCACGTATGACTGTGCAACAGTAGTCATCCATTAACGTGGCCCACCTCTCCTCGAACACGTCTACCGTCAACGATTTCTTCACACATGTATTAAAGTCAGTCTTGAATTCCAGATGGTTTGCATATACATTGTGAAGCCGTTCGGGATATTTGTTGCTTATGTGCCACGTGCACAGGCCATGGTGAGTATCTGGAAGGACCTTAGCGATTGCATTTTTCATTGCCAGATCTTGGTCGGTGATGATGGTCTTTGGAGGAATACGATACATTGCTTGAAGCCACGTTTCAAATAACCACGTAAATGACTCCTCCGTCTCATCCCTAAGCAGGGCAAAGCCAAACGAGATTGACTGATAGTGGTGGTTCACCCCGGTGAACGGAGCAAAAGGCATAGAGTACTTATTGGTGCGGTATGTGGTGTCAAACGTCACAACATCCCCAAAATTTTGGTAAGCAGCTATAGAACGGGGGTCTGCCCAAAATATAGTACTAATGCGGTTCTCATCATCGAGTTGGATACTGTAGAAAAATCCAGAATTCTCACTCTGAAGGCACCTGAAGAGATCAAGTGTAGCTTGAGCATCATTCCTACCGAAAGACTCTCTCTTCTGAGCACGAAATTCATTTCGAAGGTCTACGTCGTTGAAACTCAACTTGTCAATCCCCCCAGCCTGGCTTGAGAAAACCCCCATCGTCTTAGAAGGTTGAATTTTAGCCCCGGCCATTGTAAAAATCAGTTGTCTGTGTGCCGCGCTAATTTCTCGGTGTTGATGAATTTGACCAATCTTACTGGGAGTCATCAACTGATGATTATGACTCAACTCCACTCCCGTCACAACCCAATGGTTTTCTTTTTCCCGGTGTACTGCATACACATGGGCCTTGCAGCCGGTACCCGGAAATGTGTCGCGTTTTCTTTGTCTTGTTGTCCCTTCGTCACTGATCTGAACGACCGGGGGTACATGCGGTGCTCCTCTGTGACACTCAAATAACCTTGCACCAATTTGATCGGTATTAACCCGTTTTCTAGTCGTCTTAGTTCTAATACCGAAACCCATCGTTTTCGAATATGCTCTGTAGTATGCTTCGACTTCGTCCAGTGTTTGAAAAACTTGATCCAAGTAAGGTGGATCAGAACCTTCACAGAAATTGCTTCCTCCAGTTGCATCCATATTTATACTGAAATCTAAAAAATAAAAATTATATCATTCTCAACAAGTCATAGAATTAAATAAAAGAAGAATAAAATTTATTTGCAGTGTAATTGTTGGAAAATTTGTATAATGTAAAATTACCAAAATAGCCCCCGATGAGCGGCAAATTACCGAAATGCCCCCGGGGGTTCATTATCACCCTAACGCCCCAAATTAGCTTCGAAACAACCTTTCAGGTGCTTTGCTTACATTTCTGGACGAAGCAGTCATTTGAAAAACTGAAAGGGGCAAAGTAACGAAAATACCCCTCTCGGGAATGCGAATTACCAAAATGCCCCCTGCCATCAGAAAAGCTGAATAGTTTTTTCAGTCATCGCCCCAACAAGCTTTATCTAATTCACAACTTTAAAATAACTTTTCGGGTGTCTCACACCCTTTCTTGAACTAAAAGTCATTCGGGAAATTCGTGTAATGTAAAATTAGGAAAATAGCCCCCGATGAGCGGCAATTTACCGAAATGACCCGGGGTTCATTAGGACCTCAACGCCCCGCGAATCGGCTTCAAATCAGCCTTTCAGGTGCTGTGCTTACATTTACGGACTGAAAAGTCGTTCGAAAAAGTTGACAGCGTAAAATTACGAAAATACCCCTCTCGGGCGGCGAATTACCAAAATGCCCCTGGCATCGGGAAAAATCTCAAAAGTGCTTTAAGATGCTATTCTAAGGTTGCTGAGTTCATCCTTGATCTAGAAAGCACTCTAGGGATTTTTCGTCAAAAAATCCCGAACCGGTGTCCGGATCGAGCGCTTAAAAGCCCGTTCGGCAAAAAATTGCTACCGGCTTCGGAATGGCCCGAATTCCTGGGGAATGGAACTTCCCATCTTCGCTAGGGTTTGCTTATATTTACGGACTGAAAAGACGTTCGAAAAAGTTGACAGCATAAAATTACGAAAATACCCCTCTCGGGCGGCGAATTACCAAAATGCCCCTGGCATCAGGAAAAATCTCAAAAGTGCTTTAAGATGCTATTCTAAGGTTGCTAAGTTCATCCTTGATCTAGAAAGCATTTTACGGATTTTTCGTAAAAAAATCCCGAACCGGTGTCCGGATCGAGCGCTTAAAAGCCCGTTTGGCAAAAAATTGCTACCGGCTTCGGAATGGCCCGAATTCCTGGGGAATGGAACTTCCCAACATCCTAGGGTTCTCAAAAAAGTTTCGCGTGAAATCGCGCTAGCTTGATATTTTAAATTACACTGCGAAGTTACAAGGTTGTGCGTATCAGTTAACCCCTTTCCAGTCTTTGGAAAATTCTGAAATTTTTACCTGATACGTATCTTTTAGAAAAAACCAGGGTCTCTTTTTTGTACTTTCGTAAAATCGAGCTCTAACTATTTTTTATAAATTCGTGAAAAACTGTCTAATTAAGTTTTCACCTTTAGCGACCCCAACGCCCCGCAAATCGGCTTCAAATCAGCCTTTCAGGTGGTTTGCTTACATTTACGGACTGAAAAGACGTTCAAAAAAGTTGACAGCATAAAATTACGAGAATACCCCTCTCGGGCGGCGAATTACCAAAATGTCCCCTGGCATCGGGAAAAATCTCAAAAGTGCTTTAAGACGCTATTCTAAGGTTGCTGAGTTCATCCTTGATCTAAAAAGCATTTTAGGGATTTTTCGTCAAAAAATCCCGAACCGGTGTCCGGATCGAGCGCTTAAAAGCTCGTTCGGCAAAAAATTGCTACCGGCTTCGGAATGGCCCGAATTCCTGGAGAATGGAACTTTCCAACATCCTAGGGTTCTCAAAAAAATTTCGCGCGAAATCGCGCTAGCTTGATATTTTAAATTACACTGCGAAGTTACAAGGTTGCGCGTATCAGTTAACCCCTTTCCAGTCTTTGGAAAAATCTGAAATTTTTACCTGATACAGATCTTTTAAAAATAACTATGGTCTCTTCTTTGTACTTTGGCAAAATCTAGCTCTAGCTATTTTTTATAAATTCGTGAAACATCATAATTTTGACGCCCTAAAAAATCGCTATTTTCGAATCTTTCGAATGTAATACCCCGATTTGTAAAAACGTAATTTTGACGCCCTAAACACGAATTTTAGACTATGGTAAGAACAATTTAAGCGTACGAACAATTTAAATTAACATTGAATTATAAGAAAATTCAAAATACTTACTTGTTTTGACTTGAAAAAAATGACGAAGAAATCCACCGATCTTCTTCTAGCGGTTATCCACCGATCTTCTAGCGTAAAAAAAATTTTGCTCGTATTGTTGTGGAGATTATGTAGGTGAGATAGGAAGAATGATGAGAGTGTAAGAAATAATTCGGGGGAAGAGGGTTTTTATAGACAGAAAAGTGAGCCGTGGGAGGGGGGGGCAACTAATGTTCTGCCATGTGTCTAAGAGGGGTGGGGGCCAAGCCATGGGAGGAGGTTTTGGGAGGGGGAAAGAGGGGGGAATCTGCCGAAGGGGGGTGGGGGCCTAGGGAGGGAGAATGACACGGGGGGGAAGGGGGGGGGCGAGGGGGGTTACTGCCGGGGGTGGAAATTCGGGTGAGAGGGGGTGGGGGCCGGGGGGGGGAATCTGCCGAAGGGGGGTGGGGGCCAAGGGAGGGAGAAGGACACGTGGGGGGGAAGAGAGGTGGGGGCCACGGGGGGGGGGGGGGGGGGGGTTACTGCCGGGTCAAGATTGGCCTTGGGCCAATCATCAATCGCCTGAGAGTCTGGCGATTGGCTTTGGGCCAATCGCGCGAGAGTCATGCGATTGGCCCAAGGCCAATCGCTGGACAGTCTGGCGATTGGCTTTGGGCCAATCGCGCGACAGTCATGCGATTGGCCCAAGGCCAATCGCGGCTCCTTTTTGGCCAGAAATGGCCCAATCAGCTGCTTTCCTTTTTTCTTTTTTTTTTATGCAATTGCTAGTAATACTAGCGATTCGGTGGGAAAAAAAAAATTTCCCACCGGTCGATGGGGATCGATCCCCTATATATATATATTTTATGATTAATTCTTATATGAAATTAATGTAGCAAATCCAAGCTATTTTTTTTTTTCACCACTCTAAAGGCTTTATATAGCTTTGATTTGTATGCGTTTGATAAATTGAGTTTACAAAATTTATTGTTTAAATTGGTTGTGCCTAGAAGTGAAAATTTGCAACTTTGGACTAAGATTTATTAACTTAAGTGTTATTGTTCATATTTTTTTTAAAACTATTATTCATGCTCCCTTACTATACTGTTCACGTTATCGTACTGTTCATTACTATTCAGTATTCACGTCACTGGTGTTCACATTCTTAGAAGATTACTATTCACATTCCTAAAAGAAAAACTATTTTGACTTTTCAATACACAATTTGGTCAATTTTATTAGCTCCTTTTTACTACTTTTATTTTAGTCAATTATTTAGACACGGTATTAAGACTTAGCCTTTTTGTTCTCACAGCTAGTTTTTTTTTTTTTTTGCCTTAGCTATTCCTATGGCATCTTACGATGAAACTATCACCCTTAAACCCGGAAAATTCAATAGACAAAATTTTAAAAGATGGCAAAGATAAATGAAATATTGGCTTACCATTTTAATTTAGGCTTCATCTCGGCAATAGAGGAAAACAATAGTCAACCTAGAGAGTCAAGTTCTTGTTATACTCCCAAACAAATTGAGTTTCATTGCATAATAGAATCTTAAGTGCCCTTTCCGATCATATTTATGGTGTCTATCATGCTACAAAAAGTGCTAAGAAACTTTAGAATCTCTTACAAGGTAAATATGGTATTGATGAAGCCGAAATAGAACGTTTTAATGCGTCTACATTTAACAAGTTTGTTATGGTCGAGGGAAAAGCAACTAGTGATCCAATTCATGACTTTCAAGATCTTTTAAGGGCCGTTGAGGAGAATGGCTCTAAGTTTAGTGAGGATTATAAAGTGTCTTGCTTTACAGACAAACTTTCTCCCTCTTGGTCCGATTTTTGCTAAAGGTCTTAAGGGAACTTGACTTTGACCCAAGCCTTTAACTCCCTAAAGATAGAAGAAAAGCATAGAGAAAGTATCAAACATAAGGAAACAACGTCTAAGCAAGTTAATTTGGTGGAAAATAATATAACTCCAAACATACCATACCACCTTAGGCCTTAGGGGAATAACTTTAGAAACAATAATAAGCGGAACACCTAAGGCAATAATAATTTCCCTAGTAGAAACTCCCGCGACAACAACTTCCTAGCCAATTGCTTTCCACAAAACAACAATAATCAACCCAGAAACCTTCCAAATCACAAGAATGCAAAGGATGCTAAGGGCAAAGGAAAGAAGAGACCATGTTACGTTTGCGGAAGGACCAATCATATAGCTCGAGATTGCTTTCACAAAAAGGTTGAGGAGTACAAGCCAAATGGTAGAAACCAAGGAGATCAAGTCAACATGTTGCTCGATGATGAACCTCCTATTAGGTTTGATCCTAATCCTTGTTTAGTGAATTATAATTATCAAAGTAATGATTTCGGGTGCTAATGTACATGTTTGATTTGATAGTGGACTATTTAAAACTTATCAAAACTCAAGCGCAGGAAGCGTGACACTAGAAAATAATACAGCCGCATAAGTGATAGCAATTGGAAGAGTTCATTTAAAGATGACATCGAGGAAGACGCTAATGCTTAACGAAGTGCAGCATGTTCTGCAAGTCGGAAGAAATTTGATTAGTAGATCATCCTTAGTCCAATAAAATTACAAAGTTGCAATGGAGTCAAATAAGGCTGTAATAACTACGAATAATATGTTTGTTGGAAATGTTATGTTTGTGATGGATTGTTTAATTCAAATGAAAGTTCTCCTTTAGTTTTAAATGTTGAATCTAGTGAGAAATGGTATGAAAGGTTAGGACATGTAAACTATGGGAAGGTCAAGAGGTTGATGGATTTAAACTTGACTCCAAAAGCAAATGTAGATACTAAATGCAAGTATAACATTTGTGTAGAACCAAAGCAACCTAGAAAACCTCACAAACCAGTCCATAGAAATACAAGTCTTTTTAGAACTTATACATAGTGATGTATGTGACTCAAACCAAACTCCCACCAGAGCAGGTAATAAATATTTTGTGACCTTTGTAGATGATTTTTCAAAACACTGTTACGTTTATCTAATAAAGACTAAGGATCAAG
>JAVXUO010002844.1:12500-41983 GCA_033065855.1 Escallonia rubra
AAAAGAGGCAACTGACACAAATAAATATCGTCTCAAAGAACCAGAATTCATGGAAGTCCTTCGTTGTCTTGCTAGAACTGCCACAGCTGAAGGTGAAGTGCAGTACATCGTATGATTGCATTCGCCTATATGGCCAAAATCTTGAAAATACAAAGCCCCCTGCAGTTTAAGCCTTAACAGAGCTGGCTGATTCTTGGCCATTCCTAATTGGTATTACTGAGATACCCCTGCATAAATCTTCGTTCCACTTTAGCCGTGCAGTTTGAACCCCGAGTATCACAAGTACTTCACAAGCTTTCAACTAGCTGAGGTTGGTAGAACGGCATCAGTTAGACAAGTATATGCCATGGCCAAACTGGCCTATTAGAAGGCTCTCTGAAGGCGCTGCATTCTCGAAGCGCTTATCTGCGCCATGTACTTGAAATGCAGACTCTCTATCTCTAGTACATGGTGACAATTTTGAGCACGGTTGTCACGAGCAAGTTTACTAGCTCTTTCTCTTCTGTTTTGGTTGATGGTTCATCTACGTTTTGGAGCAACCTGTAGGCATTGTGGGTTTTAAACTCACTTTTAGAAGTCCATTTTAACTCAATTTTCAAATGGATTCCACACCATAATTTGGTTAAGAACAAATTGATTTATGTTCATCTATTGGAGCAGATGATCATAGTATATTCACAAATAATAAACAAATAAGGAGTGAATGATAAAATTGAAGTTGAAGTTTGTGATTCAACTTAAAGGGAAAAGAGAATTCCACATAGAAGAGATAAAGCAAATGTGGTATCCTTATAAGATCTAGCCTTAGGCTAATGCTAGGGCCCCTTGGGGGGTCCTAAGTTTTGTAAGGAGGGAGAACATAGGTTGACCCAAGGTCCATAAGACACGTGCACGTTGCCCACCTGTCCTGGTCTGTGGCTTGGGCTTGAGCCCATTAGGCTTTATTTAAATTCTTTTCACCGTTGAGAGACGAATAAAGTCTTAAGGGCAGTGAATCAAATTCACGCCTCGGATTCTCCATTGTTATTTCTGTAATCCTGTAGTGAGTTAAATACAGTTGTTATCTAATTATGTTCGTTCAGTCAGATTAGTATATTGCATTATTTCTGGTACTTGTTTCTGCACAAGTACATAAAGCCGTTTTTTCAACAATCTTAAAACTTTATCCTGCACTTTGTGTTACATGTGTGGAAAAACTATTTTCAAAATGCTATTTCAAATTTCATTTTGTTATTTGATTTTGTCAAACATTGTACTAAAATTATTTTTCAATTTCTGTTACTTGACCACCTTGAATTTAGCAAGGTTCTTGCAAGAGGATGCACCAGAACTTGGTGACAATCTTGACCGGCAAAAAGTGGTTGTTGTGGATGCTTGGAAGCATTCAGGTTTTTTGTGCAAGAACTACATCCTCAATGGCTTGGACAATGCGTTGTATAATGTATATATATAGTCCAATGAAAAATGTGAGAGCATTGTGGGAATCTTGGGAAAAGAAATACAATACGGAAGATGTCAGCTCTAAGAAATTTGAAGTCAGAAAATTCCTTGATTTCAAGATGGTAGATTCCAAGACTGTTATAAGTCAAGTCCAAGAGTTTCAACTTATTTTGCATGACATTCATGTAGAAGGAATGGTGCTTAGAGAATCTTTTCAAGTGGCGGCATTAATTAAAAATTTGCCTCCCACTTGGAAAGAATTCAAGAATTATTTAAAGCACAAACACAAGAAAATGAAACTTGAAGACTTGACTGTGAGATTGAGCATTGAAAAGGATAATTGTCAGTCTGAAAAGAAGGCCAGAAATTATCATCAAGAGGTCAAGGCAAATGTTGTCGAGCAAGGTCCGTCAAAGAAAAGAAAACTTTCCGCTTCAGATGGTCTAAATGGAGCAAGCGGATCAAGTTTTGATGGCGGTGAGAAGAAGAGGAATTTCAATAGGAATTGTTATGTGTACAACAAACCAGGCCATCATGCTAAGGATTGTTACCGTCACAAAAATAAAGGAAAGAAGAGAAAGCATTCTAAAGCCAACGTGACAGAAGTTACACAAATCACCGAAGACGTTACAGATCTGAATTTATCTGCGGTGGTATCTGAAGTCAACTTAGTTGGAAATCCAAAAAAATGGTGGGTACGTAGACACCGGTGCTACTCGACATATGTGCTCTAAGCGGAATATGTTTACTACATATCAGAGTGCCAACACCGAGAATTTGCTTATGGAAAATTCTTCCTCTTTAAAGGTGCAAGGAAAAGAAAAGTGGTCTTGAAGATGATATCAGGCAAAGAGTTGAGTCTTAACAATGTTCGTCATGTGGCGGACATTCAAAAGAATCTAGTTTCAGGCTCATTGTTAAGTAAAAATGGTTTTAAGCTAGTGCTTGAGTTCGACAAGTTTGTACTAACTAAGAGTGGTATGTTTATAGGAAAAGGGTACATTTGTGATGGTCTGTTTAAGTTAAATATAATGACCATCGTACCTAAAGTTGTACCAAATTTTGATATTAATAATAATATTTTTCTACTTACTTGTTGGAATCTCCTAATTTATGGCATCGTAGATTATGTCATGTGAACTATGGCACTTTACAAAGCTTGTGAAAAATAAATTTTTTTTTGCCTAAAATAGATTTTGACTCACACAAAACGTGTGAAATTTGTGTTGAAGCAAAAATGGCAAAAATATCTATCAAGTCAATTAAAAGAAGTACGGAACCTTCAAGTCTAATTCATAGTGACATATGTGACTAAAGTGGTACAATCTAGAGAAGAAAAAAAGTATTTTATTTCTTTTATTGATGATTGTACGAGATTTTGTTATGTATATTTGCTTAAAAGTAAGAATGAAGCCTTCGAAGCATTTATGCAATACAAAATTGAAGTTGAAAATCAACTTAGCAGAAAGATTTAAGTACCAAGAAGTGATAGAAGAGAGGAATATGTTTCCTCTTTTAAAAAATATTGTGCCGATCATGAAATTATTCATGAGACCATGGTACCATATGCGCCTCAGTCAAATAGAATTATTGAGCGGAAAAATCATACTTTAAAGGAAATAATGAATGCTTTGTTGATAAATTCTGGACTACTAGATAACTTTTGGAGAGGCGGTCTTAACTTCAAATCATATTCATAATAAGGTACCCCATAAGAAGTTACAAGAGAACACCTTATGAGTTATGAAAATAACGTCCTCCTTCTTTCAAATATCTCAAAGTGTGAGGGCGTCTAGCAAAGGTAGCAATCTCACCACCTAAAATGGTCAAAAAAGGACTTAAAACTGTTGATGTAATTTTTATTAGATATGCAACCTATAATTCTGCATATCAATTCTTAGTGCATAAATCTAAATTTGATGGCATACACATCAATGCCATAATAGAAACAAGGAATGCACAATTCTTTGAATATGTATTACCTTATAGACTTGCACAAGAATGAAGTTATTTGGAAAGAACTAATGTGAGCCACGAGCCCTCACAAGAGGAAGATGAACCAAGACGTAGCAAGAGAGCAAGAACGTCTACATCTTTTGGTCCTGATTTTCTAACATATTTGTTAGAAAATGAGCTCCGTACCTATAATGAAGTAATGTCAAGTGTTGAAGCTTCACATTAGAAAGAGGCTATTAATAGTGAAATCGAATACATCATGCAAAATCATACGCGGAAAATAGTGGTTCTTCCTCCTGGAAATAAACCCTTAGGGTGTTAATAGATTTTAAGAGAAAGATGAAAGCTGATGGAACGATCGAAAAATATAAGGCCAGGTTGGTTGTCAAATGATACAGACAAAAGGAAGGCCTTGATTATTTCGATACATATTCACTCATTACAAGAATAACATCCATTCGAATATTGATAGTTATTTCAGTTATTAATAATCTTGAAATACACCAAATGCATGTGGAAATTGTCTTCTTAAATGGAGTTCTATATGGAGCAACTCGAGGGATTTGTAACTCGTGATCAAAAGAGGAAGGTGTGTAAGCTTGTTAAGTCACTTTATGGTCTAAAACAAGCTCCAAAAAATGGCATGAAAGTTTGATAAAATCATGATTGAAAATGGCTTTAGAATCCACGAATTTGATAAATTTGTTTATGATAAAAGCAATGAAAAGGGGTATGTCATTGTTTATCTTTATGTTGATGACATGCTTATTATCAGGAGCAATAGTGAATTCATAAAGGTTACAAAGAAAATGTTGACCAATATATTTGATATTAAAGATTGGGCGGGCTGATATTATACTTGGTATGAAAATTACCAAAACATCAAATTGACTAGTCTTGACACAATCTCATTATATGGAGAAGGTGCTAGTCAAATTTAAAAGTTATGATAATAGTCTTGTGAAGACACCACTAAATGTAAATTTACTTCTGACAAAAAATATTGGTGAAGGAATATCTCAATTAGAGATTTGCACATAATTGGTAGCCTAATGTATATCACGAATTGCATGAGACCCGATATAGCATATGCTGTCAGTAAACTGAGCAAATATACTAGCAATCAGAAAAAAAAATCATTGGATAGTTATTATAAGAGTTTTAAGGTACTTAAAATATACTTTAAATTTTGGGCTGCATTACGCAAGATATCCAGCTGTATTAAAAGGATATAGCGATGCTAATTGGATATCATATTCTAATGAAACAAAGTTTACAAATGGATATATGTTTATATTAGGAGGAGCATTTATTTCTTGAAAATTCTCAAAACAGACATGTATTGCCAGATCCACTTTGGAATCTGAATTCATTGCTTTAGATAAAGCAGGAGAAGAAGCGGAGTGGCTTCGTAATTTCTTAGAGGATATTCCAAACTGGCCTAAACCTGTGCCACCAATTTGCATATATTATGATAGCCAATCTGCACTTGGAAGAGCCCAAAGCAGTATGTGTAACGGCAAGTCTAGACCAGTGTTATTAAAAGCGCAGGCGCACCTAAGGCGCAAAAGGTCCCTGGAGCCTAGGCGTAAGGCGCAAGCACGCGCCTTTTCGAAGCTAGGCGCAAAAATAAAATTAATAAAAAAATATAAGTAATAGTGCATTAAAACAATAAAATTACGTAAAAAAATTAAGAACATGACAATTAACAAAAACTAAGCCTTTTCAACCATGAAACAGATTATAAGTGCAAGCTTTGTACAATATTAAGCACACGTAATCTATACAATATAAGTGCAAGCTTTGGAATATGGCAAGTAACATAATATGTCCACATTTTTTGAGAATGCCTCTAACTTTTAATTTTTACCTAGCCAAAGAAACCCATACACTGCAAAAGATCATTGCTTACAATCTTAAAGCCAACCATACACTTATTCTTAGTCTAATAATCTAATCTAATTAACTATAGAAACCCAATACAAAATAGCCACAAAGCCCATTTTATAGTCTTTACCCATTTTCTTTCTATTTCTCCCCTCTGCAGATTCATTTTCTTTCTTCCCCTCAAAAGAGCAAGCGACCACCAAGCTCCTTCGTTGATCACCACGTGCCTCCTTTCAACAACTGCCATTACCTCCCTTCAATCACCGTCACCGCCACCTATATTACACCGAGACCTATATTATCCCCCAAACCTAAAACTACAATCAAAACCAAATTGAAAGGAAGATGAGAGAGCGGCAGCAACTAGAGTAGGCAAGCAGGTACATCAATTGGAGCAGCAGACAGTGGAGAAGAAGGGCAGAGGAGAGCAGCGGCAACGACCATGAACATGGAGCAGTGAAGCTCACCTGAGAGAGAGAAAGAGAGACAAACCTGCCGCAACTGAGAAGCTGCTTCAATTGACCAACGGAGCAGCAGCTGCGAAGAGGACCAACAATTGCGGCGGCTGAAGCAGCGCCAGCGACTGGAGAGCAGACAGCCGAAGGAGATGGGAGATGCGACGGCGACGAACAGAGCAAAGCTTGAGTCTTGGGTCGCGAGGTGACTGTGAGAAACTG
The DNA here is from genome assembly GCA_033065855.1 of Escallonia rubra. Lineage (NCBI taxonomy): Eukaryota > Viridiplantae > Streptophyta > Magnoliopsida > Escalloniales > Escalloniaceae > Escallonia > Escallonia rubra. Next base: position 18,461 of record JAVXUO010002844.1, read on the forward strand.
AGAGAGCTTGGGTCTTGGGTCGCGAATCAGAAACTGATTTGGGGGTTCTTGACTTGAACGGCTACACAGTCATGCGCCTAGCTTGGCGCCTCCACCGCCGCTGCGCGCCTAGTGCCTGGGCACCTGGGCACACAAGGCGCGCGCCTTCTTGAACGCGCTGTGCCTAGGCCTAGGCGAGGCGCGCTGTGTGCGCCTAGCTGTGCCTTGCGCCTAGGCGCTCGCCTAGGCGCGCTTTTTATAACACTGGTCTAGACACAATACCGTTAAACAATTACTCTCTAATGGAATTATCTCTATTGATTGTGTGAAGTCAAAGGATAACATTGCGGATCCGTTAACAAAAGCTTTGACTAGAGAGGCAGTAAATATGTCATTTAAGAGAATGGGTCTTAAGCCTATGAACTAAATAGTTGCCATAATGGAAACTCACATAGCTAACTGGAGATCCCAAGATCTAGGTTCAAAAGGAAAATTGAATTGTGTAAATGCAACCCAGATAGAGCACGCACAGGAAGGGGGGTGTTAAAAACCCTCATATCCATTCTTATGATGAGCGGACAGTACCACCTACAAAAGTTTAGATTAAGCTATGCTTTTAATGACACTTATATCTTGTAAATCTAAGGAGGGGTGTAGTAGGAACCTCTTAATCATTAGTCACCTATGTGAGTAAGAAGTAGGCCGCTTTTATGAGAATTGCAACGCTGAATTCTCATAGAGTACTCATGAAAAACCAGGAGTTTTTCAAGGCTAAAATAAACACAATAATGAGAACTTCAAAACAATGTTTGAGCAGTACTGTATGAAGGTTTGTTGTCTCGATTTATACTAAAAGTTGAACAGTTCAAGACATCATGTTCACTGTAAATCAGTAAATCTGATAGTTCTCACTAGGGAAGATTTGAAGCCATCGACTAACTATCCCGATGCAGTGTCGTTCTAATTGAACTCTTTCTAGTGTCAGCGTTTCTTTGCGTATAAATCAATTTTCCATTTATGCGGGGGATTGTTGGCATTATGGGTTTTAAACTCACTTTGAGGTGTCCACTTTAATTCAATTTGCAAATACCATAATTTAGTTAAGAACAAATTGATTTATATCCATGTATTGGAGTAGATGATCATACCATATTCATAAGTTTGAAACAAATGAGGAGTGAATGAGAATATTGAAGTTGAAATTAATGGTTCAACTTGAAGGGAAAAGAGAATCCCACGTAGAAGAGATAAATCAAATGATATCCTTACAAGGTCTAGCCTTGGGCTAAGGATTGGGCATCCTTAGGAGTACCCAAGTTTTGTAAGGAGAGAGAACTTAGGTTGACCCAATGTCCATAACACACATGCGCGCCGCCCACCGACCCTGTCCGTGGCTTGGGCGTGGGCCCATCAGACTTTATTCTTCTTGGGACAAAAACATTTTAAATAAATAAATTTCATTTATTTAAATTCTTTTTCAAAAGTTGTAACATTTCCAACAGCTGCACTCTTTCAGTGAAAAATTTTACCCTCCAGTAAATTTTTTCACTGTATAAAAATGTGTCCAGGGTTTGAAAAACAAAACAGTAAAAAAAATTCCTCCACTCCTGAAATTCTGCTCTTCGAATTTTTGTTCCTGTGTCTGTGTCCAAATGAGAAAGAGTTCTGCATTGTTTTGGGTCGCCGAGTCTGCGAATTTGGAATGCTCCTATTCTCAGATGTTACTGTCGTTGTATTCTGGGAGACTTTTGTCAGCAGACCGTTAGCACCGTTGCGGGACGAATAAAGTCTTAAGGACAGTGAATCAAATTCACGCCTCGGTTTCTTCATTATTGTTTCTGTAATCCTACAGTGAGTTATTTAATACATATGTTGTCTAATTCTATTCGTTCAGTCAGTTTAGTATATTGCATTATTTCTAGTAGTTGTTTCTGCACAAAGTACACTAAGCCATTTTTCCAACACAACCAAACTTGGAGCATGCTTCCATTTTTAAACCACATACCCAGATAGGTTGTTGGCCAATTCAAAGGTTGATAAAGCCCCTACCAATACTAATCAAAGCACATGGATCGATTTAAACAAGAACAGAAACAATGAACAAAAACAGTATTCCACAATTATACTTAGTAGCATTGTTTTTAATCTTTGAATGTACAATACATTAGTACGAAGGAAGAGGACCCTTGTGATAAAGTCTTCTATGATCTTCCAAGTTTACCAATGTATATTCTTTTAACTAACCTATAATAAGGTCTTAAAATCATAATCTATTGCAGGGTTAAAGTCGGTAGTTGTCTTTTTGACCATGGTATTTGATGATTATGAGAGAATTTTAAAATCAGATTCAATGATGTGCAATTAAACCATAATTTGTTAAATAAAGGGGCTAAATCTACCCCGTAATATGTTAGTTCACCCTTTTTTATATGTCAAAAACTATCCCTCAACACACGTCAAAAACTATCCCTCAACACACATCAAAAGCATTCTTCTCTCTTTTCTTTTGTAAGCAGATGGTAACTTGAGTTAGTAGCGGAGTTCTAATTGCGCAATGTCTTGAATTTGATTCTTCTTACTTTCATTCGACCCATTTATGTTTGCCATATTCGTGCATTTGGTGTTGGTGTGTATTGATTTATCAACGTTAATTTCACTCTCCACATATACATGTTGGTCATTCTTGAATAACTTAAGCTTTTAGAATGGGTTTGTCTAGAGTATCTTAAAGTACCACGGACTTTCAAATCCCTTCTATTTAAATCTAATTCATAGAATTAATCGTTTGGACAATCTTGCGTTGGTGAGCATTTTAACTTTGCATTTTTCTTCTTTACATTATAAAAAATCAATTCCTAAAGTGGCAACAATTTCATGAAAACAATACTTACCCAAAATAAAAAGATCTCAGTACCTTCTATCTTATTATTTATAGTTTCAAATTTTTAAGTTGAAACTAAGAATAAGACATAAGAATCATGAGACTAATGAAAAACATGGTATAGTACCAACCCAAAAACTGAAAAAGAAAAATAGAAAAGGGAGAGAGAGAGAGAGAGAGAGAGGGGGGGGGTGGCATACAAATGATACCAATGGGAGAAAATAGTTAAGCATCTTGAAGGGGAAAAAAAGGGGATTACCTTACTTAAAATATGGCTAAAGCTTTATTGTGCAGATTTGACAAAAAACTAGTCTAGACTCGTTGTTTCGGGAGGGGAATTGGATCATCCAAATTTTCTTTTGAAATCCCTTCAAGAAGTTTGCCAATTCTTTTTTGCACACTCCAAATAAAAAATTTGTTCAAGTAATCTCCAAATACTCAAACAATGTCGAAATCTCACTTCATATCCACAATCCAAACACACTTGGAGCAGATAATAACTTACATCAGAGCTCCTCCTTCTGGCCACTCCATTAAGTTAATCACGATGACCATGACATAAATGTTTAAGTAATGATAGTCAAAGTACAATGTTACATGTAAAAGTGGACCAATTGTTAAAATGCAAAAATGATACCCAATTGTCAACAACGTTCTAGATTCACTGGTTCCATAAACTTTGACTCTGGAGGCAATAATCCAAAATATAGGGTCGATTACGCCTCTATCCTTGAAGTTGGGTGTAATTGCAATCAAGTACGTAAAATTTAGAAAGTAAACACTCTGTGGCCAAAAACATCAATCAATCTCTTAGCCAGCCACGTACATCTGTCATTGATTACATCTTAACTGATGTAATAACTTCGTATTTTGGAATGCCAATCCTATTCAAAAACTTATTGGTTGAATGAGTCTTCTCCCAATGGCAGTCCCCACCCTCCACACACCATCAACCACCACCACCACCATCACCACTCCTACATCCACCACATTGCCCACCATCGGTCCATCGCTTTGCCTGAAACCAATTATACGCTCAAAACCACCATGGCAAGTTGCGACCAGCAAAATTCATCTTTTGGTTTATCAACAAACCAAGCGCCACCGTGGATTCCTAAACTCCACCATTGCGCACTACTTCAGAGCCCACCCACGGCTTGCCATTAAAGAACCCCCTGAAGCACGAACAAAGATTCTCGATTTGGTTCTGTTCCTTTACCAACCATCATGGCTGCCTCTGCTAAACTTCACTGAGGAATCCTCATATCGAAATTGTGAACAAGTAGATTTGAAAAAATATATACTCCCTCCTGCCATAACTTACACGCTTATTTAAGATATGAGTCATATTTTATGAGTTTCTCATTTTTTTCAAGAGAGAGAGGAGAAGAAGAAAGTGGGCCATGAGAGAGAAAGTGGGTTGTGAAAGTCTAAAGGTGGAGAGAGAAAATAAAATAAAATAAGTGTAAAAAGGATAAACATGGAAAGTGATCAATTTTTGTGGGAACCCAAAAAAGAAATATGATTAATTCTTTTGAGACGGAGGGAGTATATAACAATCAGAGAGAAAAGATTTCCTCCCTACGGTTCAATAGCCACTATGCTCACAACTTTTAGCCAATTCCAACCCTAGGGTTTAATAAACATTCACTATTAGTCGCTCGAGTCTCTACCACCCAACACCACTACACCCACAACCACCGTGCTTTCACAATTGGAAGAGTGAGGAGCAGGGAAAGTAGGTGGCTACCACCCACCTACACCTACCACAACTATACCTCCCACCCCTCAAATCCCCTTCACCCCCTGCCATAAACCTCCACCCACAACCCACCGCTGTAGTTACAAACTTACAGATTCGCGATTCAAAATGATCCTTTTCTTCCATCTCTTCACCTCATTACAAACTTAAACCAATTAATCATTCACACCCACATAAAGAAATTTTGGGATTGCAGACATTCAGGGTTCGTTTGACAAAATTTTTTTTTTGGTTTTCAGTTTTTAAAGAGCAGTTTTTAAAGAGCAGCTTAATTTTTTTTTTTTACAAAAACAAGTGGGTGTTTGATAACCTTATTTTTTTTTTAGTTTTTTTTTTTTTTGGTGTTTGGTAACCCTTTTTTTTTTGACTTTTTTTTTTTTGGTGGTTTGCGGTGGCGGTGGTGGGGCGTAGCGGTGGTCGACGGTGGTGGTGGCTGCCGGCGGTGGTCGCCGGCCGCCGGAGGTGGCTGTCGGCGGCCGGCGGTGGTGGCCGGCGGCCGGAGGTGGCTGCCGGTGGTGGGAGGGTGGTGGTGGTGGTCTCCAAAAAAAAACCCAAAAGTGAAAAAAAAAAACCAGTTTCTGGAGTTTTTTTTTTTACTCTTAAGTTTAAAAACTGGTTTTTTAAATTGGAGAAGGAAAAAAAAAAATTGTTACCAAACGCACTTTTTTTTTTCAGTTTCCAAAACTAAAAAAAAAGCTGCGTCAAACGTGGCCTCAGTTTACTGGTGACTTCATGGAGATAAAGGTTAGAAAGTGCAAATGAGAAGAACATAATAGACCTCATTTTTTGTCTCTAGTCTTTCTATGTTAAGTGCATATTAGTCATGCTACCTTAACGATTACAAGTTTTATGATCCTGTTGAGTCGCAGGATCATTAAACTTACGGACTTTCCTATAATTATTATACTATAACCTCAAGGGCATAGATATAATTAAGCCTACAACTAAACACAAAATCATATGTTTGAAACTCATTTTATATTGGCTCTACTTCGACAAATGGACTAGCCATAAGGAACTAATATTTAGGAAATTGTTTCGCGTTACTAATGCCAGCTTTGAGACTAAACAACGTACACAGATACCATTGCCATGACAGAAGAAGGCTTCGCCTTACTTAAAATGAAAGTTCAAGAACAACTAATATAATATATTGAAATGGACCAACATTCCCATTACAAACTTCATAAACATAAGCTTATTCCCTCTGCTTGAGGCAAATTTTTATCTTCACACTTATCTACAGTAGACTAATGAAAGTAACTGCAAGTAAATTTATACGTTATTTGTCCTGCTGCTTATCCGCTAAAGCACAAGCTTTGCAGATTGGACAGATTTTCTTCATCGACAACCATTTTGTGATGCAGCTGACATGGAAGTCGTGGCGGCATGCTTTCAGCATTCCAACATCATCCATGTTCTTGTACTCTTCCTGTCAAAAGATGTCACATATTCAAAACCGACAGTCAGAAATTAACGCATTACACAAGTTCAGGGTTGGGGGTTTAGAAAAGAACACGAAAGAGTGTCAATATTTTAAATCTTCATTTTATGCTCAAATCCCATTACGAAAGTGTTCACTTTTGACAGAAAAATATCATCGAGGGATATTACCAGGCAGATCACACAGCTTCCATCCTCTTGGATTTGGTCCGATGAACAATATATTGATTCCATCAAACACATCGAAATAAGGTCCTCAGACAAACCAGTGCTGACATTTCCAATCCTTTCCCCTAGTGCAAGAAGTTCCTGATCATGACAGCAAAGTTTAAGATAGAGAGCAAAACAAGAACATATGCAAATGGGAGAGGTAGGGATCTTTAAACCTCATAGCTCATGTCATCAACGTCGAGCCTCATCTCCCTATGATGATCATACATATTCCTTGTCCCGTACCATGCCGACCGATCCACAATCACAAGGCCCTGCAATGGAAATGAAATTATGTAATCAACTACAGTTAGGTCGATTAAGATAGAGAATAGTGAATGCTAATGTCAATAGACGTACATGATAGATGCCTCTTAGCACAATCTAGCCAAGATAATTAGATTATTACAGCGACATCTCCTTCAAATGTTGAAATTTCTAAAGTCAGCTTGTGTACATGAGAAAGTACTCATCAATGAGCAAAAACATTCTCCACTTAGATATCTCTGTTTCCAGTTTCATCTGCCATTTTTCTTTTCCATTTTATGATTCAAGTCAATTTTTCCAGATCAATCAAGATAACAGAAGTCACACTTCATACCCTCACACCATCACAATCTACTAGTTGACATCTTAGCTAAAACACTGAAACCAAGTGACTAGAAAAACCTCGTTCAATGATGGGACACTCACTCAAGAGCGTCAAAGAACTATATTAAGCAGTTTCTGGAATTTTTGCATCCAACAAGCGATTGCTAGCCTTTTGACTCCCTCCCCCAGCGTCTCTATGGTGGACAGTATGGTTCACAATATGGTCTTGATACGTTTGAGGCCAAGGCGTTTACCTACAGACACCAAACTACTTGACAAACGCAAACGTGATCTATGGAAATTCGAACCTGCAACCAGTCCTCTACTAAGCACTGTCGTATTACAGATGGAAGGTCATCGCTGTAATATCCCTGAGAAGATATTAATGTAGGCAAATTACAAGGCCTGTCTATACAAATTAACTTGATGCTAGTCACTTGAGTACGTTTAAATGATGTACTGCTAGAGGAGGTAACCCTTGTCAGTTGGACAAGCGATATACTCTATAGAAGGGAACAGACCTCGGGGCCAAGTCGATCACGGAAAGCTGCCTCATCAGCAAGAGCTCTGTATCTCTCACTGTATATCCTTGATCGTGCATTTCGGTCACTGTTGCGCCACCCTATGTTGGAAAATGGCCTTCGGTGTCTGGAGGAGTAACTTTCCGTGGCCATTTGAAACCCTTCATCTGAAACTGGTGCATGTCCCTGGCGCAAGTTGGTCCCGAAAGTTGGGGCGGATCTTTGAGAATAGCTGCTTCGAAGCCCCCTTGCAGGTTGCGTAGAGGTACCTTGCAAACTTTGAGGAACAGGAGTTCTGCTTCCTATGATATCGTTATTATAATGTCCAATCTCTAGTGAAGCGCTATGACTACTGCTACCGTTGAAGTGATTTGTCTCCTGACTGAAAGCATTAGTATCTGCAACATCCAAAATGAAATTTTAGAGTTCTTGGGAAAAAAAACAGGAGATACAAAAGTGCAACCAAGTTAACTGACTTGAGACTACATTCTTACCATGAGAAGCAGGAGAAATCAGAGTTGGGTTCCATTCCTGTGTTGATGCATTCGAGTTCTGACTCAACAAATCAACTGACCTAGAATGATCTGAAGGCTGACTTCTTGAATGAGAATGGCGAGAACTGCTTGATAAGTGAGTTCTAGCTAGGTCAGCTTCCAAGTCAAATGCAGCTCTGCTTCTCACATTCCTTATAGTAGATTCACCACCAATTGAGAGGCTGTTACCTCTATAGCCGGGGGTAATGCCAGGATGTTCCCAAGGTGCATGATGAAAATCTCCATTTGGCTTCTCTTGCCATAAGTCGGAGGGCATAGAAACATTGGATGAAGATGCATCATGATATCTACTTGTACTGCCTCTTTCGCGGACTGCGGGGACACCAGGGCTTTTACGTTTGTATGGCCCTCTCCCACTGCCCATTGTATGCTCAAAAAAACCATCCTCAACACCATGAAATGTTTGTCCAGCATGATTGGATGAAGATGCATGATGTCCATAATTTTCTGGGACCATGCAGAAGCTTCCAGGAGTAGATGGATGCAAATAAGGATCACGGGATAGGCCAGAAGCTTCTGGTTGGTAATGTGGCATGTCAACGTTGTGACTTAAAGATGAATAACTGTTTGACCTTGCAGAAGGATTCCAGTGAGAGAAAATATGTGCTCCATCGGTCGACATATTTTCCACAGGATAGACGTGTGAATTGGTTTCAGTCGCACCACCCCCTGCAATGGTGAAATATTCGAGGATATAAAGGTACTAGTATATATTAGCGTCGTCAGCACGCGCGTTACATGTGCAATTAACAAAAGCATATTTTAACCTAATCGATACAAATGATAAAAAGTACATAAAAGAAAATGAGTTACCATGAAAATGAGACCAAGAGGGAAGGACCGGTAGGAACGGAGTAAAAATCCTGAGAGTTAGATATTTGAGTGTAGTGGTTGGAATAATGGGATGACGAAGAAGTTTAAAAAGTAGTGGAGTGGAGCCGTTATTTACTAAACGTTGAAAAATAGCCAACAATGTCCTTGATTAACTTTCTATTAAACTTGAAAGTACTATATAGTGAAGGTTATTGTTGGAAGTTCCAAGAAGGCTTCACCATAAGGTTGCTTTCCCTTAATAATGGCATAGGTAACAACCTTTATAGATAAAACAGCAGATGCCTTGGTTTTCTCCAAGCCTGTACAAGCCTTTTCAAGTTCATCAAGATAAGAGCACAAGGCACATAAATCCACGAACTTTCAAATGAAATGCACCTGCTCCATACAACGAGATTCATACTTGGACGAGTAAATATCTACATTCACTTCCATGCCTGTATGGGTATTTTCAAGTTTAAAATTCAAGATGATGCAAAAAAATTCAGATATTTGTAACTGAAGCACTCTTCTAAGTATGCTGAAATGACTAAACCACTCAGATATAAGACATCATGCTAGCTGATAAATGAACCAAAAAGATCTCAAGTTTTAATTTGAGGAAAATAACAAAGCACAGATATGCTGGAAAACAAGCTCAAGCTCATCCTTTTCCATGTTTATCAACCACAGAATAGACCGAAAGACAACTCAAATAGCTACAGTCGAAAGGGTAATGGAAGATGTACAAGTAGCACGGATAAACGAATTAATACCCAAATGCACGTAAGACTGCTCTGCATGATTCCAGCTCTGATCAGCATCTGCCTCAAGCATTTTGGAGGTGCTGAATAGATGTCTATGCCCCATAGAAGTCTGAACAGATCAAGTTAACTTACTACTGGGGACAACCTCACCTGCATGTCATAAGCATAGTTTAAGCCTGCAGAAGTCACTTTATGCATAAACTCCTAACAATGCACAGGGCATATTAAATTGTGAATCCACATGTAACAATTACCAGTTATGACAAAGGCTATGCTAATAGGACACCCCGGTTCAACGAAAACTGCATTAATGATGAAATTCTACTCAACATAATTAAATCCTTAACACCCACATTCAGGCACAAACAGTAGCTGCCAAGAAAGCCTGGTGCATGAAGGTTAATTTACCGAATCCAACCTCCGAGTCCCCTCATTTAGCACGAACCAAGACTATCGTGATGCCCAAATAACTAAAGATGCAACTCTATCATTCCTCACCCTGGTTTGAGTATTTGTCTTAAAATTGATATATCAACAAAGTTGGGATGGGAGAGGTATGGGAGAGCGTCTACACAAACAACAAGAAAAGAGGCTGACAAGAGTCAACTCTCTACCTTAGATGTATAATATACCGTTTAATACGTTACAACTCCTGCAAGCTAAATTTTCAAATACATCAAAACAGTAGAAAATCTACTATTTATCTCAAAACTTCACTCATCCTTCTACAAGTGATATACTGCTGTCATGCAATAGGAGACCACATCACTTTGCCACATACTCTACCCTTTTGAAGTGATAAATATTAAGCAGGCATTAACTAGAAATCCTTCCGAAATAACCCACCTCGTTATAGGCAATGCTCCGGCTTCACAACAATGACATTATCACTAGGGCACATACTTCAGCACTAAAAAACAGTAAAAAACGAGTTGGAGTTGGTATATCATGATATTCCATGTACGTATTTATCACTCAGAATATGGTCTCAAAGCTTCCAGTGAAAGATAAGTTTCTTGCCTTCCTTGTCGTCCCGTTTTTTTGAAAATAAACCATTCAAATTGTGTTGTGAATGGAAAAAATTCGACTTGAGAAAAGGTAAGTAAGGAACTCCATGATCTCCTAGTTAGACGAGCTGAAAAAATGTCAGAAAAGGAAATATAAAGAAATGGCAATAAAAGGAGAGAACTTTAACCTTAGGAACTGGGTTTGTGAACTAATAGGAATGAAAATTCTATGACTTAACTTGCCTTAATCTTCCCTCTGTGTGCTTCCATTCAACCAAATTAACTAAAGCAATTACCTTGTTGGTGAAATTCTTTCCTACTGTCCTCAAAAAATTGCAAGCAAACGTGGAAAACCTGTGAGGTAAGGCAAATACAGTAATTTACAGGTGAACTCTCAACGGTATTCTTCCCTTTGCTTTTCCTGCTCACTGTTCGACTAAAAAATATACACAAAGATATTCGTGAAAGGTGAATAAGGCTATAGTTATACTGAAGATAGAAATCTTATCCTCCAAAATACTTGATTAGTAAGATATCAAGATTCAGACAATACCATTGATCACCAAAAATACTCGTATAAAGCATCACTATATGAACTGTTTCACCCCATGATATTTCTGTCCTTCATCGAGCGAATTTTTTGGCAGTATACTCACAAATGCATTGACAGATAACAACTATTACACAGTACTCGTAAAGACATTGGTAGCATACTAATATTTTCACACCATAAAGTACGTGTAAATCAACCAGAACAATATGCAGTTTCATTATGGACTAACTACAACTAAATAGAATTTAAGACCTCTTCTTTTCTTCGCACTAAGAAGATTCTTATGTTAAGGTCCAATGGAAAAGCTCAACAATTGACACAAGGAAAGCGACTCTTGAAAGCTTGCCTAATTGATAAACCTCATATGAATCACAGACATAGATAGCATTAATGAGTCCCTAGGACAATTTCAAATCCATACTCTCAAGTAGTCAAACCAACGGTTGAAAGCAAAAAGATCCACACGACTTTTAATAGCTCCGGAATTCCATAAGTCCATTATTTTGTCAACAAAAATAAGGAACTTGAAGATGAAATGCAAATAAGGGTCGAATGTAAGTCCACAGCCAGCACATGAACAACGGAACTAGGGCATGCACTACATACACTTACATCTCCAGAACAATCTATACATCAGATGGAAACAAGTCGGCAACTGTATAGAAACTAACCTAAGCCACTTTAGAATCAAATGCCCACACTAAAACTGAATAAAAATTTGGAGGATTATTACCAATTAAAAGACTCATAAATACTGACCAATTCGAAAAATAAACCACTATCGGAAAGAATTACGGGTGTAAACCAATGTTAAAAAACTTCAGAAGAGCTCCAAATTGAAAAATAGAAAGAGAAACTGAAGAAAATTTCTTCAGAATGATAAGAGTCTGGGGAGGACTGAAAGATGAGCATAAAGAGCCATAACGACACGAAGAGAAGGAAGACTTAGAAAAACAGGGGAGAGAGCATAGAGCGAAAAGAGTGAAAATGTCTTCTCAACAAGGGGCGCTGGCTTTCTTTGTGGAAGAGAAAAGTAAATGGCTTCTACTTTCTTTGACCGGATTCGTCAGGAGGACTTGACTTTCACGTTTTAAGTAACTTAAACAGACGGACCTTAACGACATAAGCCTCGCTTAAAGGACAACATGCCCACCTGTGTAAATGGACTGAGCCTGGACCAAACAAGGCCCTGGAGCTGTGCATTGTTTAGCCTCTGGGCATAGCACCCTTGACGCGCCATACAGAGACAAAGATGAATTCCTCAACAATCTATACATATTGTTGCGAGATAGGACTCGAGATAATGTTACCTGAGACATGAAATATCATCATCTATAGGCAACAAGGACAGCTCTATCATTGGTTGCCCCAACTGTCCAATTGCATACCTCCACCAAAGATAACCAAAAACATCACTTCCTACAACTAACCGCAAAAGGCGAATAGTTTATTGCACAGGCTTAACATGAGAACTGCTATTCATATTAAGTCAACATAGGACCCATCATCTCTACACAATAAGTAATACCTTCACCGACACAGAAAAATGAAAACAAGGAAGACCCAAAGAAATTAGAAGAGAATTCCTTTATATTGTGACACACTTAAATTCTGTCACCATAAACATTAAATACCAAAAGTTTTTCTTCTTCAGCACATCCTAAACAAACTCGCTGATATAAACTACGAGTACTTGATCACAAATAACATTGTTTGCTTAACATGAGAACTGCTATTCATATTAAGTCAACATAGGACCCATCATCTCTACACAATAAGTAATACCTTCACCGACACAGAAAAATGAAAACAAGGAAGACCCAAAGAAATTAGAAGAGAATTCCTTTATATTGTGACACACTTAAATTCTGTCACCATAAACATTAAATACCAAAAGTTTTTCTTCTTCAGCACATCCTAAACAAACTCGCTGATATAAACTACGAGTACTTGATCACAAATAACATTGTTTAATACACAAAAACCCGAGAAATGTCTAGTTCCGAACAATAAAAGATAGAGGAAGTCATTGTAGCTCGGAGATACAAATCAAGTGACATTCATGTCTCCCGGAAAGTGTCAAAGGGTCCTTGGAGCTCAAAAAAAGCGCCATGCATCTGTGCCTATATATCTCACGGAAGGAGCTTGTTAGTGAAGCGAGGAACTTCTCATTAATAAACATCCTTACATACAATTAAAGTATTCTCATACAGCCCAACAATAGCCAAAGTTCCCCACTGGTAGAGTGATTATACCATCAAAGACCACCAATTCAGGGGCAACCAGCATTCTTGTAGATTGTGCCCACTGCCTTCCTCGAGAAGATTCAAGAGATGGCCAGTCAGTTAATGAACAGACATATGTTCACGTATTGTAACCCAGAAAGTACCAAAGGCTCCTAGAAGCTAAAAAAGCTTCATGCAGCTGCGTGGATACCTCGGGGACACATCTTGTTAGCGAAGAGAGAAATTGGTCAGTAATTAAGCATCCTAACATGCAATTAGGATATTCTTATACAGCCCCAACTCAAAATTGCTTTCCACCATCAGGCAGCGCAAGAACCCAATTAGCAAGCAGTAATACCATGACAAGCATCAAGTGACAGGCAACCAGCATTCTTGTATATAGTGCCCACTGCCTTGCCAAGCTATACAATTGTTTTAATCACTTGAAATAGACAACACCCAGAGGTGCCCAGCCTTGTACATAATCTTAGATAGGAAAACACCATTCCAATGTTCCTGAGTGTGCTCTTTGCTCCTTCAGTATCATGTTCAATGAGATAACCACCGCCAAACCTTAAAGAAATACAGGTTACACATCTCCGAACCAACAATTTCAACACCGTCACTCAATAACTCATCACCAACCACACAACCAGCTAGCAAAGGGGAAAGTATACCTCGATATAGCTGCTCCTCAACATAACTCGAGGACCACAAGCCAGTCCCTCACTATATCTGCAGTCCAAACTTTACATTGCCCATATACTCGATCAAAGACTCGTATAACCGTGCGTTGTAGAAACCCTCTCGCGCTTCCACCCCATGATTTGAAAAGGGAAGGTCAACAAACAAGATTCTTAGAGCCATTAAAGTGCTTTCTCCACTCATAAGAGAGAAGTGAATGAAACATGAATTGCGCCGACGTACTGCGGTGTGCGGTGTCTCTGGATAACTAGTGAAAACATCACAATGTTAAGGTTTGCGGCAATCCTTAGACTGAATTGCAAGGTTTTTTAAAAACCTCCAATTCCCTGGAGTGGCTCAACACAAACGCCATATATAAGACACTGCAAGCTCAGCAGATCACTCTAATAAATCTTGAAAAGAATACCAGGTTTCAAGATCAACTCTGCCTCAGTCTTCCACATTGACCACAAGTGCCTGCAACATCATTCGACATTCAGATGCTATAAAGAAGTGAAGCTAACTGTCTTATCCACCAAACTATCCTACTCGGTTCTTGCCAGTAACAATGCATATGATACGTAAAACCGAAGTCATCGCTCTGCACCAGGAGGAAGGACTAAATCCGATTAGTAAATACTGGCCCGTAAACCAATCAAAATTAAATAAGACATAACATGAACTGCGGTTCGGCCAGGACTTTCTTGGTGATCTTGCCTATTTTCTGCCTGCAATCCGGGTTGCCCCCTCGGGCAGTATTTCTGTCAACGTATTTCAGTAAAAAAAAAACATACAACAAAACCTGCAGAAGCCTGTCTGGAAACACAAATGGAAGAGAAGCGTGAAAAGAAAGAAAATGGAGAGCTCTTTAAGTCAAGACTTCTCACCTGCACATGTTACAACGCTATCATCCCAAATCCTCCAGAATAACTCATGCTCAGCTAACCTCAAAGAAAGCAATTCAACAAAGCCTTAACCAAACTATCAGAGTCACCTAGCAAGTCCCTACAGATCTAGGGCCACATCCTCTATTTTGATTAGACACCACCCTCGTCCCCAAACCTGCATATTGAAACCATCTAACCTAATTGATGTGCGCATAATCGAGAACGATAATAGCACCAAGGATCCAACATAGCTCCTCGGTGATAATAATAAAACCAGAAGCAAGCAATACAAGCCTGAAGTTATACATACAATCAAAATGACTAGACCACACAAAAACAATGTCTAAGAGTTTAACTTCGCATCTATTATCACAAGGCTCATAAATTTTCTTAACATCAAGATTCATTTAGTGCTGAGGAGGTACTGGGATTTATCTTTATCCACTTTTTTTTTAATCTGAATTTACAACGAAAACACTAATACAAGCAACCCCGTATCTTCAAAAGAGAAGAAATATCAGTAAGCTATACAATAAGCAAACCGGCCTACAAAGTCAAGAAAAGCATCAAAAGAAGCTATCTCCTCATGTTCAGACCACAAAAATAAAGTATTGAGAACAGAGGACTTAACCTTCAAGATAGACATCTCCTTTGCTTCAAAAGCTCTATTTTTCCTTTCTCGACATTATAAATCCAAAATGAATGAGGGAGACGCACCCATAGAACAGTCTTCCTTTTCTTCCTCTCGTGAGCGACTCAATATGATACCCCAAAAAGTGAAACAACCATGTCCCAAATAGACACCAACAAATATGTTTATTTGAAAGCTCCTGGATTCGGAACTAATCTAGCTGGGTTACAACGCCATAAGTGCCAAAGGTGACAAGTTGGTCATGCTGGACTATGGGAGTTTCTAACTAGCCTCGGCTTTCAAGTATCATCTGTGTATCTTTTTGGTGGGACTTCCGTTTGAAGTTGGGAATAAATGGTGGTCCGAATTCTACTTCATGTCCGAATCTAGCTTGGAGAAAGCTCAATATGATTTAACCCTTTTGCTCTTAAGTTGATTTAGGTCTAGACAGTTTCATAGAAATTACTGTCTATGCTTAGCCTCTAAGTTCAAGGTTATTATGCTAGATCCAACAGGGTATCATTAATGTTAATTTAAATACTCTTTACACATAATTTAGCTCGGTCAGCTCAAGGTGTCATTAATTCATAATAAAGTGCTGTCAAAATTACAGGCAAAACAATCTAAGACATATCAATTGCAGGATAGGTTGTTGAGTGCAAATACTCTGGAAGAAGGAATAAATGGAAGAAACTGGAGACACTCCCCCTGCTCCCTTCACACCACGGACAGGCGGTGAGGACCTTTTACACCCAAAACAGAATAGATCATAAAACTCATGGAAGAGTCCTCTTTTCAATTTTCATCCTTTGCATGGCTGTTCCCCACCCCTCTCGAGAAGCACCCCCCTCCCTAGGATATGTCATAGCCCAGAAGAACCTGATAGAAGATCTGAACTCACTCAGCCCCTTCCCACCAACCCACCAATTGAAGTGCACACCTTATTCCATCCCACCATATGATAGGATTGCCTTATTATTCAGCTTATACAAAGAGTTATACTAGAAGTTGGCTTTAAGCTCTGCAAAAACCCATAAGTCCATAGTCGAATCCATAGACCATTAGACCAAGTAATCCAAACCTCCTCCCTTATTACCTCAACAATAAATTGCCTGACCATTTGTATGCTCATTTGGCCACAAGGCCCACGACACATTGTGAAATGACTGCATCACTATTTCTAAAGATGATTGCAAAAGTAGATCTGGCGTTACTAAAATGGGGCAGCTAACTAGAACAGATTAAGAAAATATCTACCGATTCTATGTTAAGCACACAGTTTATTAGTGTGTGACAAAATAGATAAGCTAGCACCTAACAACTTTTTTCCCAATAAGCAACCCAGAAATGCGCATATGGGGTAAAAGACGTAATTCCTATAATCAGAATTTACTATTAAATAGCTGACAAAACAACATGTATGTATAGACGTCAATAAAAAGACCGCAACGACCATAATTGTCATGTGCCCACCCCACCGACCGCCCAAACCCAGAAATAAAGGATAAATCCAGAACAGCCAAAACAAAGTTATAAACATAAAAATCACCATAAACCCAGATTGTAAAGCAAACCCATTTACGTTGATCATCGAAAACTGATATTAGTATACAGTGGATCCTCTAGCAAATATCATCAGATAAATCTAGTTATATCAGACATCGGCAACGATCAAAGACGACTCCGTGATTAAACGAAGTCGATGAAAAAATACAAACAGGAAAACGATCTTCAGATTAAAAAAAGATGATCGATCAATAAACAGAAGAACGATCCACAAGTTTGACCGTACCTTTTGCGTGAAGATAAGGGGGTTTCTCCCCGTAGACGATCGATCCAGAAATAGTTGTATAATTGTCTGAATTAAATTACGGAGATGAGATAAAGAGGGAGACGCAAAGGAAGAATATATAATGTGTGTAGGAGACGGGCTTATATAGACAACTGAGACCGCTCACGGTTACCAGCAACCGAAACAGCAAAACTTGTCTTAAAATATGTTAAAACCAAGCCAAGAAGGGGGTTGATTACCAAACAAGTCCCTAAATTATCGGCTACCGATGCATGTGCAATAGAAGAGTTTATATGATTATTATTATAAGGTTGTGGTTAGTTTGCAAATACAGGGGTAATTCTTTGTCATTGGATTTCCAACAAAACCTAGCTTTCATTTCATCTCTCTGCTTATAAATTCGTTGTCACCCGTCGCCGATGCGACCACCTTTACCACCTTCTTGATCAAATGAGAATCGAAGGGATATAACAAAGTTGAGGGATGCAATGAAGTTCATTACGATAAAAGTCTTGTTTTCTGGCTATAACAACTTATCTAGTACCTAATATACAATTCGTCAAATCTTAAAAGAAAAATATTTAATTTTTGAATAAAGGAATTCAAACCTACAAAATATAAGTAATTGGCCGATGAATACAAATGCACCTGCCATGTCATAATTTTGCAACCACAAAAAAACTCTAAAACACGAGAATTCACCCTTTTGGATGGAAGCTTTCTCGTTCCTTCTCGGAATCCCTACATTTGCTTGGAATGTATAGTAATAATAATTGTATAATTTGAGACTTTAGACTAAAGTTGGATGGCCGATTCACCCTTCATTTACAAATGTATGTATGTAGTCCATTTGCATCAAAGATAGGTCTAAGAACTTAACTGATGTCACAATTTCAAATCGATTAAACTAAATCATATGTTAGTCTAATCGAACATCCACACTGATAGAGGTCTAGTCGAGTGGTTCAAGTTTTCAAATCGATGAGAATTAGAAGCATGCTAACCTTGGAATAATTTTATAACATCCATGAGTTCTGAGACGAGAGGGGAGGAAAAAATGAGACGAGAGGGGAGGAAAAAAAAAGGGGGGGGGGGAGAAGAGAAAAGATTATAGTTTTCTCTCGTTTTGTTTGTGAGTTTAAAATATATATATATATATATATATATATATATATATATATAGGGGAAAGCGAATATATTGATAGTCTTAAGCAACTTGCCTAAGGCTAGCGGCCAAAACTACGTCGTTTTAGTAAGATATGTGTTTATCAAAACTAGGTAGTTTGAGGTGCTTTAATTAAAATACTTTCTTATTCAAAGTCCTCATGTTTTTTTCTCACACAACAGCAACTCTCCGTTACCGGCCTCCCCTCTCTATCTCTGTCTGTCAACTTTTAGGAATACAAATGTGATCTTAAAATTAAAAAATTATTGTAATCGTTAAACTATTCGTTCAACAAGAACCAAAAAATAGCTCAAATGCCCATGAGTCTTCCCCACCACCGATCATGACCACCAGCCCACCACCAACGAGCCCACCACCTTTCCTCCTACCGACAAGTCAACCACCACTATCCCCCTCTATTCCAAATTTGAGCCCCTTTAAAAATGTACACCATTTTCATGATTAATTATCACAAATGAAACCCAATTTGAACTAAATCCTCTAAATTGCAACAAGCACAAACCTCAAATACGTAGCTTGTTTATGTATGTGTTAATCAGACATGGTAGTCAATTGCTATTGTAGATGGTGACCGGTGTGGTGGACTTGATGGTAATGATGGATCAATGGCGGCGAAATTGATGGCGAAAGTCACGGGGTTGCGCGATGGGATTTGTGTCTGGCAGTGGGAGTCGGCTTTGTGGTGGTGGTTTCCAGAACTGTGACGGGGTCTGCGATGGTTGGATTGTGGGGTTGGTGAGTCTCCAGCGATTGGCCGACACGGCAGTGGCCGATTCTGTTTTGTCTCCTGCGAAGAAGCACGACCGACGAGCGAGGAGGTGAGGTGAATATGTGGGTTACGGTGGTTGATCTAAAGGGAGAAGAGATGCATGGCAGTGGTGGGTTACGGTGATGACAGAGATTCGGTCGCCAGGGAGGCTAGGCAGCGACGATGGGCAGCGAATATGTGGGCCGACGGTGGTCGACGAATATGCGAGGTGGCAGTATCTGATCTAAATGGTGAATAATGATCTAGATTTGTGTGGTTGGTGGGTGAACGGGAAGGGGGGTTTGTTGAAGATATGATTTGGGGTGACGAATTGAGTCCCTTGGTTATGGCTTGCACAGTGATAGTGATGACAGAGGACGGTCGGTGAACTTACTAGCTAAATGTGGTCAGTGGGGTGGAGATTGACACCGACGATTGTGGGCCGACGGGTTAAAGACGGAGAATGGTAGTGGTGGGTCTCTCTGTATACTGGCGGTTGGTTGAAATGGTGAGGGTGGTGGTTCGCCGCTGTGGAGGTTGGCAGACGATGAGGCTATGGAGGTTGGTCGGCGATGGGGCTAGGCAGATAA
Organism: Escallonia rubra; assembly: GCA_033065855.1. Lineage (NCBI taxonomy): Eukaryota > Viridiplantae > Streptophyta > Magnoliopsida > Escalloniales > Escalloniaceae > Escallonia > Escallonia rubra. Next base: position 38,282 of record JAVXUO010002844.1, read on the forward strand.
GATGAATGAGAGAGGCAGAGAGAATGCATCGACGGGAAGAGAAAAAACAGGAAAAGAAAAATTGCAAAAAAAAGGTACAAAACTACGTAGTATTGTTTGCTAGCCTTAGGCAAGTTGCCTAAGGCTAGCAACATATTCGTTTTCCCCATATATATATATATATATATATATATATATATATATATATTCATTTCTCTTGTTTTGTCAGTTCAGCTGAAAATAAAAGAAAAGATACCAAATTACCCCCCCCCCCCCTTTTATACCGCATTATTACATTCTAATAATATTAAGAAAGACTATAAAAGTATGATCCTCTAAAAAAGGACGTGATTTTGACGAAAAACTAAATTAGTCATTAAGGACACCATACAAAGTTCATACCATAGAAGTATAATAGGTCATACATCATTGTTAATGGCACAACAAAATAATACACTAACTAGCCATCAGTTGACTGCGAACAACCGGACATTTAAATCTAATAAATGTCACACTAAAATAAAAAGGGCTAATTACACCTATGTCCCTGAGGTTAGGGGGTAATTACAGGCAAGGACAATAGTTTCGACAAATTACACTTGTGTCCATTGACCAAACAGAATCTTAAAAATTCTAACGGTTTTAATGAAAAGACTGTATTGCCCCTAAGTTGGAACCTTATTTCTTTTCCAATGCCATTACTTCAATTTTTTTTAAAGAAAGACTTTATTAATTAACTGTTTATTCTTCCTCTCCCCTCGCCCAGCCCCCACCCCGTCTGCCTCCCCCTTCCTCTGCGCAACCCGTCTTCCTCCCTCGTCACCCATCTTCCTCCTTTGTCACTGGCGCTGTATCATTTCAAACTCCTCTCTCTTTGTTGCAGCAAGAGCCACAAGAAACGACGATGGACGACAGTGAAGATGACGTAGATGGCGGGGATGAGTACCTGTTCAAGGTGGTGGTGGTAGGGGCTCGGCAGTGGGGAAGTTGAACATGCTGTCTCGGTACGCCCGGGACGAGTTTAACCTGCACTCCAAGGCCATCATGGCGTGGAGTTCCAGACCCAGAGCATGGAGATCGGCGACAAGGAGGTCAGGGCCCAGATTTGGGACACCGCCGGCCAGAAGCGCTTCCGCGCCGTGGTTTACCGGCGTGGTGGGGTGGTTCTGCTGGATGGTGGGGCGAGGAGGGCTACTGGCGGCGTGGGGCTGGGGAAAGGGGCTGCTGGCGGCGTGGGACGGCGGAGGGGGGCTGCCGGCGGTGACTTCAGATCTAGGGTTTAAATTGTGGAGAGAGAAAATTAGGTATTTGCCATAATAAAGTACAAGGGGTAGTATCACCATTTTAAAAATACGTATTAATGACATAATAAAAAAGTACACTTTTTGGACGGAACCCTAACGGATGGATACGGGTGATACATTTGAAACACTTTTAGTCACGAAATGTTATAAACTTTGTGTCCTTGACTGTAATTACCCCCTAACCTCAGGGACATATGTGTAATTAGCCCAATAAAAAATAATCAATAACAAGTCAACTCTAACATTCAAGACAATTATCTGTTTGTAAGTTAAATGGAATATATATATATATATATATGAAAGTCGAAACTGAGAGAATGTAATATTCTCTTTTCTACTTGGCATGCCTCTTTTTATGCCATTTGGCATTCAACCAATCAAATAAATTTCACTTTTTTCTCTCTTCCACGTCAGCATGTCCCATTTAAAAACAAATCTCTCTATCTTTCTCTCTCTCTCTCTCTCAATTTTAAATTTATATCCCATTCTGATCTATATTTCATTTAAATCTTGAAACTTTCCTATATTTTACACAAGTCTAATATGTTTTCACAATCTAACAAAATTAGTTTCCCTCCTTTAACTTTATTATAAGTCATATAAAATGTATATGTATATATATATGTCTGTATATACATATGATTATTTCTCATATTGTATCTTCTCTTATGTCACAAAACTTTTTATACTGTTTTAGGTAAGTTTTATTAATAAAAACTTCAACACATGAGTTACTAATATTATTACTAAAAATGGTAGAAAACTCATAAAAATGTGCAAATAACATTATTTGTTATTATTATTCGACAAATAAGTATCAGCTTTTAATTAGCTGTTGTTAGTCCCGTGTGCAGCACACGGGGTTAATACTAGTTTTGTAAGAAAGCGTACGACTTAAAAGTCATTAAAGATTTAGTCTTCGATATCTCAAAGGTAATATGAACATTATGAGAGTATTGCTTAGGAAAGTCTCATTTCTCACAATTTCTTCCTAATTCTGAAAGAAAAGATTTGAAAAGAAATAAGCTAAACTTTCTTTATCTTTCTCTTCTTTTATCTTTCTAAAACAACTCACAAAATAAAGAAAATGAAGGAAATAAGCCACTTTCCTTTATTTTCCTCTCTTTAAAACTTACAAACATGGTATAAACTCCAAGAAAATTACCTTAAAAGTTTCAGACTTTTAAGAATGGACAAATATACCATTTTTTTTGCCAAGTCCATTTTGCGGTCTGGGATTGATTATGATATGGTTGCGCCTCATACTATATGAACTAATAGAATCATAATTCACAAAAACAAGAATTCTAGATTAATACATATTTTTTATAATCAGATTTGACCAAGTAATGTGATTGATTTTCAAAACCAAATTTTACATTAAATTGTTTTAAAAAAACAATCTTAATCTAATATACGTAAAATAAGTAACCGTTTGGCAAAAGTTGTGAAAATTCTTGTTAGAAGTTACAAAAATGTTTGAGTGAAAACTATTGAAAATATTATGATGTAAAAAAATGACCAACAAGGGTATTAAATAGATAAATTCTTTTATTGTTTAACACGTGCAAGATTGTGTATATTTTATAATCAAACAACATGTTGTGGCGAATTTCTTTACCATTTTGTACCATCATATCCACTACAAACTTTTAGTGGAGAAAGTCAAAAAAAAAAAAGTGGTAAATTGTTTTAAAACAGCATTCAATAACGTGTCGTAAATAAGGTGAGGGCACTGTAATACTTTTCTTTTCATCAAACTTGATTTTAAGCACTTTTTGTGCTTGTGGGGGGGGGGGGGGGGGGTTGTTTTAAATGCTTTTAATTTTTAACAAACGCTCAACAAACTTCTTTACATCATCTAAAACATGTTTGTCAACTCTAAAATCAATCCCTAACTTTCTATACAAATCAAACTACCATTTTATTCATTTCGTAAATATTCGCGGTCATTTTTTCACATAAAAATTGTTTTACTAGTACTTTTTATTCAAACATCATCGATCACCTAAAACAAGTTTTGCTAAAAACAACTGAAAATTAAATCAAACATAAAAAGTGACTATGACTCGTTTAAAAATTTACTTTTGAGGGTCGACCACCGATCGCTTTCATATTACGAACGGGGTTCAAGCTGCTGATGAAAACATACTGTTGTTGTATAGGGTTTAAGTGAAATCTACGAACAAATTCATGGAGTAGATGGTATTTAACCCCAGAATTTTTTAATAGAATATATGTTGCACCGAACTGCAATTCCAGGCTGGTAGCCTGGTAGGAAGGCCTACTTCCTCCGCCGTGCTGTCCCAAACCAGCACAATTTGAGAAAGAGAAGATCTCTCCCTTCTCTGTTCCACAATCCACACTCATCTCGGATCTTGAACTTCACATTCGTTAGCGAAAATGAGCGTGATCGACA
>JAVXUO010001874.1:0-32714 GCA_033065855.1 Escallonia rubra
GAAAACATGAAGAATATTACTTTCGAGAAAAGATGAAAGCATTTAAAACCCTATTTGGATACTATTTCTCAAAAACACAGTACTTATTTTTAGATAATAAAAATAGAAACATCTCAATGTTGTTTGATAGCATTTTCAAGTACCACTTCAAGAGGGAGCTCAATTTTAAAAAGGGTTAAAACAAATTTATGATGAATGGGCGATGATCCTTCGAAAAAGATGAAATTGTTATATTTGGGAATGGTGAACAAATACAATTATTCTAAAACTGGGAAAATGAAAACTGTGCTTTCTCTATATGCAAGTAAAAAAAATCCAAAGCTTTGGCCCCTCTCAGGCAGCTATAGTTTTTGAAATATATTTACTTATAGAAAGAGACAATCTAAAGCTCAAAAAGGATTTTGCACTAGTAATGTTGACTGAATTGTCTAGCAGATCATCAGGGGTTATGCTTATTCACGTTACCATATAATGTATCTATATATACATTAAATGCAATTTGACATGAAATCGTATGAGAAATTGGGACCATCTTTGCAACATTATTTTCAGCTCTATCTATATCGCTCAACCCTATATTCATATACTTTCGCTTATTGAATAGGTAAAGTACTGTTACATATAAAGGCACTTTGGGCACGAACCCATGAACAAAAAGACAGTCAAAAAGCTTTACACTCCCAAAGAATCCAAAAATCAAGAAAGGCAACTAAAGAGCAAACATAAAAGGTTGGACTTAAGCTGCTCCAAAGACGACTCCACGCCCTAGAAAGGCCACTTAATTCTCTCCATTTAAAGACACCAAAACACACCAAGGGGAATCCAACCCCCAAAAGTGTCCCTCTCCTCCTACGTCTCTTGTACAGAGACAACAACACCTCATGAGATCAATCATGGGCTTCGGCGTCACCCAAAGGATATGAATGAGGCTGAAAACCAAATCCAAGAGAACTCAGGAAATAGGACAAGATGACAATAGTTGGTGCATGGATTCTTCATTCTGCTTGAGCATATAGCACCAGCTAACATATATCTTCCCTCGCCCATGCAGATTATACAGTCAACACTGCTCTCCTCAAGGTTTTCAAGCCGAAGAAAGAAAATTTTGAGAGGGACCCTAAGTCACCAAGTGGCACGCCACTGCCTTAGGAACATTATGGCTTGTGATTATACTATGCATCACCTCCACCTTTTGTCATCCTTCATCACCGCCACCATCTTATCACGATGCTGAACCGCCACTAATATCTGTGATGCAGGGTCACCCTTTCATTACAGTATACAAAGGAATCACCATTCATTACAACATACAAGGGAGTCACCACCAAATTTCCAATGACAAACCTCACAAGAAGAAAGCATAATTGACTATCCTACTTATAATCCAATCGCCATGGGCTGTATCATAAACACAATTTAGCTTAACACACCAATCTTGCACAAACCATGCATCATATGACTGAAGCTATATGGCCTCAAGTAGGCATCACTAATTTCCATCTCGTTATCTAATCCACACAAACAATCTCAGCAAGAGGCATAACTTAAAACATGGCACTTGCAGATAATGTATCCAATCTCACTTATCCAATAACAAAAGCTAATATATCAATGATCTAGAATTTCACCGTGAAACTAATACATGCACTGCACAAACTGAATATATACCACATACATGAGATGGATCATTGTTATTTATCAGCAATTTTGGGGCGAGATAGAAAAATTGTTAAGCAACAAAAAACTACGAAGCGAAAAATATAATTGACCATAAAATGTTTATCAAGCATGAAATAAAGAGCATTTTCCAAATTATGATGTCATTTTGGAGAACAAAATTTGCGATTACGCTTATGATTATAAAGCCAGTTTAACTTCGCGTTTGTGCCGAGCTAAACTCAATTGTTGACGGGATATGGCTAATAAAGTTTTCTGATTTGAGCAAAAGCAGTCAAGTACCATTGCTCAAATGCAGTTTCTAGCATTTGACCAAATTTAACTTAAAAAGTATAGGTGCCCTCGAATTGGCCCTTGATATAGTTCACAAACAAATGAAACGACCAAACAGTAATGTGTCGCAAGTAATAGGTTAAATATAATTCACAGGGATTATAATGTTGAGCTGGCCAAGTACACAAACTACCCTGATCATAATGATAAGGAGCATAGAGGGCATACCGCTCCTTCCTCTCTTGTAGGTTCTTCATTTGCTCCTTATAATGCTTTTCTATATACTGCTTAGCAGCTGCGGCCTTTTGCTTGGTGGCAGTTGAAGGTGCTTCCTCACTTGTTGGTGCTTTTGACCCTTCTTTTCCATTAACCGTGGCTTCCTTCTTCTTTGGCTTATCTTTTGACCGTAACTTATTAAACCAACGCTTTGCAGACTCCATGTACTAACAATGTTTCCACCGCTCAGTACTCAGCTAAGATACTGAAAGTCCACACTACTAAATGATTTCTTTACTCCAACTACAATGACTACACAGTTATCATATAACAATTCTGATTTCCAGTCATCGTCAACACATTACGGCGCCTTCAGGTGCTCTGCAACTATAAACAAAGCCGTTAAATAAAGAAAGCAAAACTTTGACTAATTCTCCTGCAACTATCATGACCTACCACATAACAATAAAAAGCATCATGTACAGCATTTATCCAGTGCCAAACACACCACTCAGTCTACCTGCCCCTCATCTCATCTTTTCTCTTCTTTCTTCAGCTCATATTTTTTTTTTTTTTCCTCTTCTTTTCAGGTAGAGAAAAAGAAAAAGAAAAACAGAACCAAAGCCAGTGATCGCTAGTATTGCATGTAAAAGGAGAGTTAGGTATAAAGATTTGACATGGAGACCTATATGCAAAGTATTCAGAATTAAATTCTGAAACATCTTTACACGAATTTATACGTCAATTTCACCCCCCAAAACGTAACACATTTATCCCCACAATCCGCAAGTGAATAAAAGGGGCTCAGTCCACCAAAACTAAAAGCTCAGTATATTCAGCCAAACCAAAATCCATTACCCAGAACTCAAAAAGACACATAAATTTACTTGTTAAAAGATCAATCTTGCACCAATTGACATCCAATTCACCCCAAATTTTTTCCCACATTCATCCCCAAAACCTACGATTGCATAAAAGAAACCCCCTCGATCAAACCCACAAGGCGCAACATCCAATCAACAGTAAAATCAACTCAATTCAGCTTTCCAAGCAACCCCAAAACCGCACAAAAAGCAAAACCCAGTTCCCATAAACCAAAAAGAAATCAAACTTACCCAAAGCCCATCTTAAAAACCCTAAGCAGTAGTTTTTATCAAGATTCTTGAAGCAAATCGGAGAGATGAATAGAGAGAGAGACAGAAAGAGAGGTACCCAGTGTGTGAATTGCTGCTGCCGAGTGTGTGAGAAAGAAATCGAGTGAGTTGAGTAGTAGAAAGTGGCTCGCTTTGCATCATAACCCACCAAGCAGAAGCCTTTTTTGCCTTTTGCTTGCAATTGAAACTCTTAAACTTTTAAACCTGTTTTTGCTGTTTGTATGTACATTAATAGGAGTACCATCTTTCTCTCTCCACTAATCCCTTAATGTGTCTGTCTGCGCGCGCGATTAGTTTTAGTACACCAGTATGTCTTCAAGTAAAACGGCGTTGATTGACTTTCTCGTGCAATGTTCGCGAGCAAATGTCTTTTCAGCTGTCAATGAGGGGGCATCCACTTATTAATTCAGCGTTTTAAATCGATGCTTTCAAGAATTGAATTTTAAATTATAATAATAAATTCAAAGTCAGATTTTTTTCCTAAAATAAAAGGAATTTGAAATCACAAAATTCCTACCGTGAATGGTAATGAAATTTTTAGACAATCATATCCTTAGTATACGATAAACGGAGTATTTATTATAAGTTGTTTCATACGTGTTGGTGGTAGTGGGGTATGAGCTGTGGTCGTAGTGTCAGTTATGGTGCAGCGGCATGGGTGGTACAAGTGGTGAGGGTGGTGTCATGGGCGGAACTGTCGCATAGCCCCCCCCCCCCCCCACCCAATTTTTTGGATTTTTTTTTAGTTACTACTCACATTTCACCTATTTACGAAAATGTCATTATATCGTAACTAATTAATTAGGGTTTCGTTTTGTTGTATTATTTATTCTTTATGTCATCGGCCGTCATAATTTTCTTCATTCTCATTCTTCATTCTTCTAAATCTCAAATTCAAAATCTCCAGATTTCGAAAAAACACAAATTGATCAATGTGAGTTCTTTTCTTTATAGTTTAATTATTGGAGTATTAACAAATTCAATAGTTACGCTAATTATAGTATTAACATATTCAATTGTTACGCTATTTCGATAGTTACGCTATTCATTAGTTTAATTCTTATAGTATTAACATATTCAATAGTTACGAAAAAATACGAACTGAGCAATTTACTATGCATTTAACGTATTCAATAGTTACGCTAATTTTAATATGCTTATTTTTGTAGATGGGAAAGTCAAAGTCACGCACAATTGATTCTTTCTTTCAAACAAAAAATGTTAGCAGTAGTAATGTTAATGAACTTAAACATTCTTCATTCTTTTATGTTAGCCATCAATTTTTTTTTTATATCTTTTTGGCGCCCCCCGATTAGACTTTCTGGATCCGCCCCCGAAGGGTTTTACATTATGACCGGGGTGGTGGGGTAGTCTATAGTGATTGTAATGGTGGTTTTGTTATTAGGACATCACTAATAGCAATGAAGGTAACATGACGGTGTTTGTGTTGTGGTATCAGAGACATCGGCGACAGTGGTCTGGCATTCTAATGGTGGTTATGTTATAAGGTGTCACGATGGTAATGCTGGTGACAATATTAATGGTGGCAGTAATGACGATGGTGGTGTGGCGGCAACAGTGGTGATGATGTTGCATCAATGCGGTGACGTCAAGGGGAGTGATGGTGAGGACGGGGGCTAATGATGGTAATGGAGATAATAATGGTGGTGGGCAGTCTAGTGATGGTAACGGAGGTAGTGATGGTGGTGATATTAGGGCATACGTCACTAGTGGTAGTGTCGGTGACAACAGTAATGGTGCCAGCAATATCAACATTAATGGTGATGATAACAGTGGTGTGGAGGCAACATCGACAGTAACGGTCTAGTGGTCATGGTTGTTGTCGTGGTGGTGATGTAACACACTAGTGGTAGCGGCGGTAGTGATAACATTGTGGTATAGGTGGTGGTGTGGTGATAGTAGTGTGGCCATGGTGCGTATAGCGATCTAGTGGTATGTGTTGTGGTAATAGTCGTGGAAGTGGTAGGGGCAGTGGTAGTGGTGGTAGCAGTGAAAATGGTGTGAAAGTTGTTCGGCGACAGTGATGATGGTGATTATGGGTTGATTGGTTGTAAACATTAAAGAAATTGTAAAATATGATAAATATTTTTCAGTTCAAGTAAATCCAATTCTCATGAAATCCGACAATTTTCCATCTGATCTTACACAATAGAAATAAATCTAGTCAAATCCCACGAAATCCATTCCAATTTCCTTTTAGTAGTCCAAATAACTCAAATGAGTATTTAAAATAAAATTTCATCAATTTTATGGTTCCAAACACACTCTAAAGTATTTTAGGAAAGCGTGACACCATAACTTAAGTCACTGAGTCCTTTTAAACTAAGCATTGTTCTAACTCTCTGCTCTTGCTCTTGTTCTAAGCATCCGCTCTCTTTAGGGTGGTATACTACATTGGATGGTAAAAGACACGAAAAGAGAGAGGGGGGGGGGAGGAGGGATGATAAATTGAGCATACGTAGAAACCCAAGTCATGGTCGCAACTCAGGAATGGACTAGGACTCACTTCTTTTTCTACAAATAGTGTCAGATATGGGTCAGCTGCTATTTTGTTTCTTGCCTCAGACAAATTTTACGCTCTTACGCAGCGCCTTCGCACCACAACAGAATGGGCTTTAAAATATAATATGCATAAAATCACTATTCTAACATATTCTCGTTTCTTGTTATCTCAGATGGTCGAGACTTCTGATGTCCTAGATACGGTGGCACCGATCCTGTTTGACTTTTGTTATATGATGTCAGACTTTCAATACTTTTGTGTACATAGAGCAGCGCCTGAGCAACTGAAGGAAGCTCACTTGCTCGCTACTTTTGCTTATCATGCCCGTACAAGGGTTTATCAGGATTGGGTACAAGATGGTATTTTAGCAACCCTTTAAATACTTTTGTACTTCTTAAAATCCTGTTTTTGTATGTTGTAAATAGGCCTTGAGTCATGGACGTGTCATGACCTGTAATATAACTATGGTTTTGTAAACTCTGATATAACTGCTTCTCTTTATTTTAATGTCACTCTCTTATTCACAAAAAAAGGTCATGGTCGCACCACGTGAGCGGTGTCTTTTTTCAGAATGGTAAGCAATTTTATCATAGGTAAGATTTTAAAGGACCATTCACAAAGTCTCTCAAACCATTACGACTTAGCGTCTGGCTAACACTCAATCACAACATCAATAACACATAACCCAAAATTTCCTATTCCAGCCATTGTAACACAATGCATGCAGTCTGTATGGATGGTACATTTTAAAATTTCATATGTGTCACTCCTAACTTTATGACAACCCGACGGCTTATTTTTTCAGTTTCTTAAGTCTTGTATAAATCCCCACCCCCCCCCCCCCTCCCAAAGAAAAAAAAATTCACCGTATTTAAAGATGTCGACACTTATGCTTCTGAAAGATTTATAAGAGATTAGCCACAAACAGCATCAATATGCCATTACAAACACCCAGTATTTGTGGCCGTGTTGAATAGTATGATTCCTCTTTTACAAAAATCTGACCATTGTTTCTGGAGGTTCTAAGGCTCTGTTTGAAAACCAGTTGGTTTTCAGTTTTTTCTCCAGTTTTGTAAACAGAAGAAAAAAAAGCGTTTGGCACACAGTTTTTGTTTTTTTTTCCTTTAGTTTTGAAAATCAGTTTTTAAAATATGGATGTTTTTGAAAACTCCCATTTAGGAGTTTTAATTTTTATTTTGAGACCACCATCACCCTCTCACCGCCGGCCGCCACCGCCACGCCCCACCACTGCCACCATAAACCACCACCAAAGAAAAAAATCAAAATAAAAACTGAAAAATCAAACATCCATTTGTTTTTGTAAAAAATAAAAACTAAACTGATTTTGGTTTTTGTTTTTTTTGAAAACGGAAAACAAAAACTAGAAGAAATTTCAAACTCTACCTAAATTATGAAGACATTTTAATTTTTTAAATATGACATCATGTGAAGTGTTTTAGTTAAATGCTTCACTTAATACTAACTAGTGTCGTCATCGTCACACACAATGTGTGTGCAATTAATAAAAAAAGGGGTAATTACACATATGTCATTGAGGTTAGGGTATAATTACAGTCAAGGACACTAAGTTTCAAAATGTAACATTCTATGACCAACAACGTTAAAAAGGTAACATTTGTATCCATCCATCAGGGTTCCATCCAAAAAGTATAATTTTTATCATTACGTATTTTAAAAATGGCAATACTGCCCTTGTATAGTATATCACCCTCTAATTTGAAAATTAGGGATTCAATATCCAACCCTAATTCAAAACCCTAATTTTCAAATTAGGTTTATCTCTCCAAATTTCCCCAGATCTGACGCCCACTCCCTCACCCCACGCTGCCGGCAGCCCAAGCCCCGTCCTTCGACCCATGTCACCGGTAACCCAAGCCTCACCTCTCCGCCGTCGTAACAGATCTCCCACCCTGGTTCCATGGCTTGCCTTTGTAATCGTTTCCTCGCCGTTCAGAATCTTGCTTCTCCGACAACCCATCGACACGACTTCGGGGGTGACTACTCTACTAACATCACGTAATCGGAACATGTCCCCACTGAGCAAGCCCCATCATCGCCACCACAGTATCCGAACAGAGGAGAAAACACCATCAGTTCAAACCCCAATGTCAGCAATTTACAACAAATCGTCAACTCCGACTCCACCGGTGTTGAAGGTGCGACGTTGTTTGGTGCATACAATCCTCAACTTGATCATCGACGGCGACAACGAGCTTGTCCAGAATCTACGACGGCGAGCTTGTCCAGGATCTACGACGGCGACGACGTGACGTATTTCAGTCAAATAGGCGGCAGCGGCGGCGTGGTGGTGAAGAAAAGTGAGGGTTTTGGTGAAGAAGAGTAAGGGTTTTGAATCCTAGTTTGAAGTAATGGTATTGGAAACCCTAATTTGACATCAAATTAGGGTTGTGAAACCCTAATTTGAAGTAATGGCATTGGAAACCCAGAAACCCTAATTTGAAGTAATGGCATTTGAAAAAAAATAAGGTTCCTTCTTAGGGGTAGTTAAGTCTTTTCATTAAAACCGTTAGGATTTTTAAATTTTCGTTTGGTCAAAGGACATAAGTGTAATTTGTCCAAACTATTGTCTTTGTCTATAATTATACCCTAACCTCAGGGACATAGGTGTAATTAGCCCATAAAAATATAAATTTAAGAGATACAAATAATAAAAAGTACATAAAAAATGATTTGAGTTTACGATGACAATGGAGATCAAGAGGAAATGAGAAGTAGAAATGGATTAAAAATGTTGATGGTTGGAGATTTGAGTGGAGGGTTGGAATAATGGGGATGACAAAGAAGTTTGAATTGTCGTATAGGTGGAAGGATTATTTATTAAATGTAGAAAAGTTTTCAACAATGACCTTTAGTAACTTTTTTTTTATTGAAATTAATATATTTCGAAGAAGTATAGTTAGAAGTTCCAGAAAAGTTTCACCGTAAGAGTCAGGGGCGAACCAATAAGTCTAATCGGGGAGGCTAAAAAGTCTTAAAAAATTTGATGGCGAATAAAAGAATTCACATCATTATTGAGCACGTTAAATGGAAAATAAATTACTCAATTTGACTACCAATCATATAATTTCACCATTCTTAGTGATTTATTTTATTTTGTAAGGTTAGTCAACAACAAATTACTAATCTTGCATAAAAGAAGCTTACATCCTACCGTACATATGTGCTACTGATGTGATTATTAATCGATGTACAAGTAAACATACTATAAGAATTTAAACTAAAAAAAAATGGAACTAACATTGACCTATTCGTGTTTCTTTTTACTCTAGAGATTTAGAATTTAGAAGAATGAAGATGGATAAGAGAACAAAAAAAAGAAAAATTATGACGGCCTATAGCACAAAAAGTCGAAAGCACAAAAAATGAGACCCTAATGGCTAATACAGGCGCAATTTCGTAAATATTTTAAATATAATAATCGATTATTTAAATTACTTAAAAAGAACTTTCCAAAATTTGTGGGGTGTCGCGCCCCACGATCATAGAGGTGGTCCGCCCCTAACAAGGTGAACTTATCTTTCTTCCTAGTTGAACTCATCATTCTTTGAAATGTTGTCTCGAGACTTTTATGACGACTCTTGGTGAGATGTTTAAATCAATTAATAAGCACTGTACTTAAGGATTTCCCTGACCTCTCTACCTAGATTGCTGAAATTTCGACTCATATTATTTGGACCTATGGTGCATTTGTCAAATAAAGGCACACAATCAACATCTCTTTCCTTGTTTGAGGACCTTTATAGTTGTACTTTGATAGCAACCATGGTCCTAGATGTCAAGAAAAAAAGGGCAATTGCGCTGACTTTGTGATTCTTCTCATTTGAAAAGCATCGTTTTATGTTTCTGGAGTGAAATGTACTACTGAAACGTAACATAACGTGTAAATCAGACAGATGAGATGTAACGTTCTGAGGGAAATTCGACAGTAAAATGAGATTCTTTTCAATCATTTCGTTCCGCTTTTGATTAAACCACAGAATTTTTCTCGCTTTTATATCCAACTTCCTCCCATTCACCCCTCACCCATGTAATACTTGGAATCAGTTTTCCTTTTAGGATGCTCAAAAGTCCGTCTCCATGGTTGTAGAAATAGCATAACCTTTCAACAAAGACCATTTTATTAAAAGCTTTTAGGCCTTTGCATCACGGGCATTGACAATAGATTGACATTCGGTGATTAAACGCAGAGATATTGAATGCATGAGAGAAAAAAGAATACCGTGTTGCAACTTTAGATTGTTGAGCTCAATCGCTCTCATACATGTCAGACAATAATAAACGTTGAAAGAATATCTTCCGATAGTCTAGGAAGAGGGCTACTTCCTATTTTAGTGGGTTAAGTACAATTGACAGCCCCAAGTTAATTTCGGTTGTGCGTTCGACCATAAACTTTATTTTAGCTAACATGCATCACTAAGTTTCGTAAGTTTGGGACCTAGCACAGCCCCAACCATATTCCATATATAAATCTTGCCAAAGTGGTGATAGGACACATGTTTTACAATTATTTTTGACAAATTAGGTCAAATAAAGTTTTAGTGACATAACTTGTTGCTTTTACGAGTTAACTCTTCTTTCCACCTCCTTCAACAACACCTCAATCACCATTAAAGACGCGATGCACCACGCCGCTACTACTTCAGTCACAATTCCCCTCCCTTCACCGGCTCGCAATAATAACCCAGCTAACCGAATCCGAGTTAACTCAACCTCGTTAACATCCTCATTCAGCCACACAATCAATTATTACGCCACCATCTACATGTCACCACACCTGGACAATCAATTTGATTCAAGCCAAACCCAAAAATCCAAATCCACACTAAAGCAACATGGAGATAACGTTGAGAAATTGAAAATCAAGACTTGCATTATCCCTCGTGCCTTTGACTACAGAAAATACCCCTAAAAATGTGCCACGTCACCACTCCAGTGATGTTTTTGGCCGGAACATGGTCACGGGGTGGTAAGTGCTAAACTTCTAAAACTTAGTTGTACGTATTATCTAAAATAAATTTATGGTGACGCGTTACCATGAGTAAATTTTTGGAGTTTCAGATGTAAGTAAACATTTTCTAGTCAATGTCATAGCTTTAAGTTTTATGAGATATTTGAGGTAATTAAAGGAATAAGAGGACGAGCGTTTGGATATATAGAACTTGTTTGTGAATATTGAGGGAAGAGAAAGGAAGAGTAGGAGAAATGAGAAAAATGAAGACAAATTTTCTTCCCCTTTAGGAGATCATTTCTTTATCTTATTTGTAAGTTCAATAGAAAAAAAAAAAAAAAAGACACTACGTCAATAATATGCCCTTTTTCATAATTCTAACAAATGCCATAAAAAGATGATTGTAAAAGATAACATGATTCTAACAAAAGCTTTTTGTGAAACTAATTAACGCATGTCTATTTCACTTGTGAAATGTTAAAGTTTTGTATCGAAACCTTAGGACATAAAAGTCATTAGAAAGTTAGACTTCATTGCCTCGAGGTAATATAGGCATATATTTGCTGTATTACTTATCGGAGTGTCATATCTCTCCGTTTTTTTCTCAAATTTGAGAAGGAAAAAAGCTCAGCCCTAACTTTATTCTCTCTTCTTTTCTCTTCTAACAAAAACTCGTAACTAATGACAATCTTCTTCCTTTCCTTTCTTTTCTTTTTCTCCTAAAAAAAACTCACAAACAGGATGTTGGGGAATGAGAGGACGAGCCGGTGTGAATAGTATCTTAGCTGTGGATGACACTTGAATAACCTTTTTTTTTTTTGTGCATTGAATGTTTATAAAGTTTCTGCTGTCAACGCCCTGATATGTGCTATGTATTGAGTTCATAACATTTTATAATTAAGCCATGCATCCAAACTTCTCTTAAGAGTTCATTGTTAACCCTAAGATGCTAATACAACCTAGAGTGGAATTAACACAAATTAAGATAGCAAAAGCTAGATTAATGGACAATAATCAATCAATACAGTGTAGTTTGGACAATAAATTAAACAACGAGACAAAAAGTTGAAGAAATCAAGCACAACGAATGGTCATGCAATTTCGCACCTTGCCTGTACTACTTTAGCCCCAGTAGTCCCAATTCATTATATTATATCAATCTACTTAAAAGCTCTAGAATCTTTTACTACCCTAAGTGATACCCCTGCTCCAAGAACAAGCTCTGCGTTCAAAGATCTCTCAAGGGGTGACTATTAGCCCAAGATTGTGGCAAACTAGAGGGGACTTTACGCAAATTGAAGTTTTCAGCGCTAAATTAATGGACAAGGAACGATCAACTTAGAAAAATTCAAACAATGAACAACAAAATAAAGAGAGAAAGAAATCCAATAAAGTGATTGTTCACGCGGTTTGCTCACTGGCCTACGTCCGTGTCCGTGTTACTCTAGCTCCGGTAGCCCTCAATCTATTATGTCAGTGTACAATCCAGCAAATTAGGCCCCAGTACAATCAATCGGTCAAAGAAAGTAACGCAAGCCTGCGATTTTGAACCTCACTTGGTGCTACACACACTTTTTTTGCCACGCATGCCAAATTACAATCGTGGGCAACACACGCACCACCTCGCGGACACGGGCACCGGTTATGATTTGAATACATATTACAGAGGCAAAACCTTCTCACAAGGTATATTACAACTCAAAATGTGCTGTAGGATAGGTGAATGAAGTCCTACAGATGACTTGGGAATTTTTCTCACCAAAAGTCTTTACTTAATGAATTTATGGAGAAATTTTTGAAGATGTTTAAGCAAAAGTTTTATGGGCAAGTGATACCTCTAAAAAAGCAAGTTTAGAATGAGTTTAGTCCGATATATAGCCGTTTATAGACATTTATAGGTTAAATAAGCCAAACCTGAATGTAAACTTCCCACCGCTTATCTTTGGTTCCTAACGATCGACAGATTATTGTCCAGTGCGCTGTTTCGGTCCAGTGAAGAGTAATTTGCAATTTCAATCATGTTCAATGTATTCCACAAAGCATAGAAGCCTATGTCATAGTTCAACTTAAGTCAATCTACCCAACTGACCCTCTATTATCTCTCTTATCTTTAAAAATTGCTACTTCTCTCTAAAAATATCTCTCTCTTCTCTCTAAACCACCTCCCATAGAAAGCCTCCGCGGCCGCCCCACCGTGCAATGGCGCGCGTGGGGCGGAGGTTCCCTTCTTCCGTCTTGGTAGGTTAGATCTTGTTTAGTTAGGGTTTTCAATTGGGATCTGGGAGGCTTTGGTGAGTTGGACGGCCGTTGGGGTTGCGACGAATAGCCATCGATCAGACATGGTCCTCCCTTTTCGCCGGCGATGGTGATCGGTTTGGGTGAAGTTCAGGTTTGCTGTCCGAGGCTTCGGTGGCTCCTCGTTATGGGAGGTGGTGGGTAAGTGGGTGAGAGCGGTATCTACCGGATGAGTTGTCTAGATTCCGGAGTCTATGGGTTGCGGTTTGGTTACGGGTTTCTTCTGCCTTTAATCCGTCGAGATTGTAGGGTTCGAGCTTCTTTGGGTTTGTGATCGATTGGTGAGTCTAGGCTAGGTCTTCTCTTCTATGTTTTTTTGTTCCCCCATTCCCCCCTAGTTGATTCCCCATTCCCCTTACCCTAGAATGGTCTGCTCTTGTAGTTTGTTGAATTAGGTGGCTTGGCCGTGTTGCGACGGAGGAGGTTGCGGTAGGTGGTCGGATCTCGGCAGGTTTGATGGGTGGTCTGGGCTCGGCAGATGATTAGGCAATTTTTTTGATGGAGATCCCGGTGAGGAAGGTTAGTTAGGCTGCTTTGGGGTTTATCGGGGCTCGGCAGTGGAATGGTGGCCTAAGAAGATGGGGAATCCGGCGTTGGCGAGAGTGCACGAGGTTCGAGGCGAGCTGCACCCATATGACGGCTGTCAGGTCTACTCGTGGGCGGCTGGCAGTGCATGGTGTAATTGTTTAATTTGTTTGGTTGTTTTCTTTTGGTCTTCTAGTTCGTCTGTGTTGTAATTTTTTGGTTTTTTGCTTTTGTTGTGTTTAATTGTAACCGTTCGCCTCGGCGAGTTACGAAAAGGTAGGCCGAAGTGTAGGATATGCGCTGCTTCAGTGTAATTGTAATTTGTTTCGGGCTTATAGGTAAGTTATTTTGCTTAGCGTTTTTTATAGCGTTTTATGCTGTCTTATGTCTATATTATATTTGCTCTGGCCAGGACGGCTTGTATTATTTTTTACTTATAATATATTTCTCCTCTTAACCAAAAAAACTTAAGTCAATCTAAGGTCAAATCATCATCTATATATTCATCCATCTAGACTAATTACATTATTCACATAAGTTAGTCAAATAACTTAACTCATCTTCAAGGTCTTCGTACATTTTTTGGTGCGTTTTGTCCCGCGTGAAGTTATTTTTGCTTCAAAATTGGTTATGAAAATAATCTTCATCTTTTGAACGGCTCGTAAGCACATATCATTGGTTGAATTCGCAGATGGTTGTTATTATCGAAATTATGAGATGGTTTTTAACATCAAAATCATCATCATGTGTAACAACCCCAGCCTTATACAAGTAATTTCAGATGAATGAATGAGCATTGATGACACTGTTTAATGCTCCCTCTGCAAGGAAAGGAACTAAAGTCCTGAATAAGTAGAGATGAGTACTGCTGACACTGTCTAATGCTCCCTCTCAATTTTAGAAGTTCACATACATTCTCGTTCTAAAATCAATCTGAAGATCCATGAAAGTGATATTGAGTAAATGTGATTTAGCTATAGGGATTTGACAATCAAGAAGGGCTTTATAATTTGCATGGATATGCAAAAATGGTGCCTAGATTTGATTTTATCAGTAAGATAAAAATATGGTTGTTTGGTCCCTCTACGCCTCCAAATCGTGTGCAGTGAGACACCATCAGCGTGGATGCAACCCATCGTTTTTTTATATCTATCAGACTTGTAATCTACTACACAGATGCTACATACTCACTAGATCAGCCGTCTACCCATAAGCAGCCACATAGCAGGGAGAGACCCCATTCGGTCTTCCCTATTAGCCATAGAATTATTTCTATAATGCTATCATGCAAAATATGACAAAAACTAGATGCGTCGATGTCCCTCTGAAAGCTAGATGTCATAGCCATACATAGGAGATATGAAACCAAAAGATTGCCTCCTCTACCAGAGAGACAAGGACATGAGAAGGGGGAAAACATGTACCCTCTCTCTCTCAGCTTATACATTTCTAACTTTTATAACTTTTACCTTACAGAGAAAAAGCAGTTTTGATTAGCTTCCAAACAAAAAAAACATGGTCGTTTTGATGTTATTGGACAATTGATGTCACGTGATTTCGGTCGACCGAAACAAATAAAATACATAGTCGTTACAAACTTTTAGGCAAACTAATACATTGCTACTTCTTCCATGCAAACTCTCAATACATTAAGGGCCAGTTTGACAAAAATTTTTTGCTCTTTTTTTTTTTT
Source organism: Escallonia rubra (assembly GCA_033065855.1). Taxonomy (NCBI): domain Eukaryota; kingdom Viridiplantae; phylum Streptophyta; class Magnoliopsida; order Escalloniales; family Escalloniaceae; genus Escallonia; species Escallonia rubra. The sequence goes on from JAVXUO010001874.1 coordinate 15,348, forward strand.
TTAGTTTTTAAAAACTGAAAAAAAAGGAGCGTTTGGTAACCATTTTTTTTTTCAATTTTAAAAACCAATTTTTAAACTGAAGAGTAAAAAAAAAAACTCCAAAAACTGGTTTTTTTTTTTCACTTTTGGTTTTTTTTTCGTAGACCACCACCACCACCCTCCCACCGCTGGCAGCCACATCAGGCGACCACCGCCGAAGACTGCCGGCAGTCACCTCCGGCCGCCGGCGACCACCTCCGGCCGCCGGCGAACACTGCCGGAGACTACCGGCAGCCACCTCCAGCCGCCGGAGACTGCCGGCAGCCACCTCCGGCCGCCGGCAACCACCGCCGCTCCGGCCGCCGGCCACCACCACCACCGCTACATCCCACCACCGCCACCGCAAACCACCAAAAAAAAAAAAGTCAAAATAAAAAGGGTTACCAAAAACAAAAAAAAAAAAAAACTCAAAAAAAAAAGGGGTTATCAAACACCCACTTGTTTTTATAAAAAAAAATAAAATTAAGCTGCTCTTTAAAAAACTGAAAACCAAAAAAAAAAATTTGTCAAACGAACCCTAAAAGTAATCAAAGCTTTTGACTGACTGATTATTCTTTTGGTAGATCGAATATGGTTTTCAAATGCTTGATCTTTGAGGAAAAAGTCTCCCCTACGAAGTGAACTGATGTGCAAAGTCAATCTAGCTACTTTTTATCAATGCAGTCCTTATGCATGAATCAGATACTAGATGTATAGGCTGTTTAAAACAAAAAAGAAAAAAAAAATACTTGTTTAGTTTCTTCGAGTGTATCTTATTGCAAAGCAACATCATTCAAGCTTTTAAGTTCTAAGGTGCAATCATCAAGAATACGTGACATGGCTTTGATTGAGCTTATGTAAAGATTCTTGCAAAGAAACATTGATCAATGTGTAATCATCGTCAAAACTGACGTTAGGTTAAGTGAAAACCATGGGAGAATAATAAGAAAAGAACTATTATGTATAACAAAATAACTATCCCAAAGTTTGAAATAATTAACTTTCCATGCACCTTAATTTTGCTCTTCCCCCTCAAATCGATTTCACACATCACCATTTTCCCCATATTTGCACAATCTTCCATGGGAAGTATCAGTCTTCCATTATTATGAGGAATAAGGAGAGGTCTTGAGACTTTTAATCTTAAGGTCACTGGTTTCGATTCTCGTACCGGCGGACCATGTAAAAGTTATAGTTCTAAATATAATACATAAAAAAAATATAAAAAATGCAAAGAGTAAGAGTGTGCCATTGCCTTCCAAGATAGTAATTTTTTGACGCGAGGCTCTCTATCTTAGTACTTGAATATCGCAAATCGATCCATTATCAATTTTATGAAACTGGTTTTTTACCGTAAGGAAGAACTTATCACGCATCACAAAACGACGTCAACATTTGAAGACCCTCACATTTCTTGTTGCCGATTTCATCCATGCGTAGTTTCTGCTTTCTATCAGTTTTTGTTGATTAAACAACCAATGCGAAGCTTATCATTGAAACGAAAATACATTTTTTTTTTCTTGCAGTTGTGTTTAGGTTCACAAGTTGTCATTGTCATGAAAAGAGAAAGCCGCGTCGATTCCAACATAAGTACACCTGCCCAGCTTGTTAAAGGTCTGAAAATGGATTAGGTTTGGAAGCACGAAGGCCCCAGAGTGCAAGCAATTTCAGCCTATGGAGTTCCCCTGAATTAAGGGTATCACCAGGGACAAGCACTCAACAACATATTGGGTGGACAAGAAAGGGCAAAAGGTTGCTTATGAACATTAGCTTTTAGCATTACCCAGCTGGATTAAACTAATCAATTTTCTACACAACTGGTGGCCTCATAAAAAGTTCTGGCTTTTTTTTTTTTTTTTCTTTCCCTTTTTTGAATTTAGGTTAGATGATTTTAGCAGAAATCAGAGTGAAGAATTGACTTAACTAATGACCACGAATGGGACTTTTAAGATTTTCTAGTCAAATTTAGCCAAGCAGCGGTTTAGTTTGTCCTCAAATTTTGGATGAGATTGAACGCATCCAGCAAACACAACGGGAGGGAAAATAGAGATAGCAAAAAAAAAAACATGAATTCTCCCGCCGCTAGAATCCAGAAAAGCGTAGCTGAATATATTGTTGTTTTTGTTGGTAAGTTTCAAGCAAGAGTTTTAGCTGTACAGGTATGCAAGTGCAATTAGATAGCTTTCAACGTAGAATTAATTCTACAATTTCTGTATTTTGCGCTATGTACATATTGGCCAAGGCAAGGAGCGTTTCCTAGGCCTGGCTCTTGCTTTGGCATCCTACGCTAGTCGATCTAAAGTTTTGGTCCATCAATAGTGATTTGATGTTGTACAGGTTGATGTCTCATTTTGTCGCTCTCACCCCTTGACAACGCTCTAGTACTGCCAGTGATGTTTTTGACGCGGTAGCTTTTTGACCTCTTGGTAGCAATATGGATTCCTAAATGAGGATGTCATACAGCGTGATGCACCATTTTGCATCCCTGATGCATGTGATGTGGACATTACTCTTGTTTCCTTTGATGATGATGATGTATATTTCAAATTTATGGAAAAAAATAATAATAAATCTTTGGTTTTTAGTGGCAAGGTTTCAAGAAAAAGGCTGAGGCAACAGAGTGGAGCTCGTGAGGGAGGTTGGTCTTTTATGATGAACATCTCCCGTGTTGGCATACTAAAGGAAATAGTGGAGGTACTTAGCGCAGCTTGGTCGTCTCTAATGAGTTCATTCATGCTTGTTTAAAGCATTTTTAAGTAAGGATGACAAATTGAGAGCCTAATTGGAGTCCCATCCCCGTTCCTCGCCTTGCCCCACCCCGTCTCACACGGTACGTATTTTGGGAAGCCCTAAATGGATACAAGGCAAATGAGGAATCTGTCCAAATGATGCTATGAAGATGTTCCTCATCCCTAACTTAACCCAAAAACAGTTTCAAAAACTCTCTCTCTCTCTCTCTCTCTCTCTCCCCCCACCCACCCACCCACACACAAGCCACCAGTTGGTAGCCACCATCGACTGCCACCGCTAGAAAATTTCCGTAGTCTGCCGACCACTGCAACCCTCCGCCGACAGTCGTCGTCGCATAATCACTGTTAGAAAATTCCACTCGCCGCCAAAAATTCCAACAGTCACCGTGGCTTTTGCGCTGGAAGTCACCATTGGAAAATTCAGACTGCCAACGGCTGCTAACTAAGAAAGTTCTAGTAGCCAACACTGCCACCTATGTCGTCGTCTAGTTATCGTAACCAAGCTACCTTTGCCCACCACCAGTACCGGAGTACAAAAAATAACTTTTGTGAAAAAGGTGACTAGTTTAAACCCAAAAAAAAAAAAAATAGAAACTCAATGGGTTGACGTACAAAATTAGATTAGTGGGGCAGGTTGGATCCAAATGGGATTGGACAGGTTAACGCAAAGATGGGGCAGTATGGAGATGGGGCAACTTGGGATAGGGCATGACACTTATATTGTCATCCCTAGTTGTCGGTTAATATTTACCATCTTAAACAGAGTTCCTTGCTACTTTTTGTTGCGATGGTATTTCATAGATATATGTGGTGTTCACCGGTAGGATTTGGTTGATATAGACAGTTATAGACTTTATTTGTAAACTTGCATGACCCTAAAGTCGGATATGTCTTTTACATTATCCATGCAATTCTCTCATCTACCACACACAAACACACACAAAACAGAGTTCATTAAAATAAAGCAGAAACTTCACACACTGATAAGACAAACTTTGTCAAATATCAACAAAAAAATTATCCTCTTTAACCAAAAAAGGAAAAGGAAAAAGCTTTTTGTGTTCTAAGTACCTCAAAAACCCATGGATGAGTCAACTCAAGTTTGAGGACAACTAAACACCGACTATTGTTTGGGCTATCGTGGAACAAGTTAACCTGAGGAGCAAAATGTGAGGGGGGCAAGAAAAATCATAAAAACTAGCTTTGATCACATGCCTTGCACACAGAGCACTCTGTAAAAATTATAAAAAAATTATTTGACTACTTGAATGGATTTTGTAATACAACTGTGTTATGAATAACCATATATAAAAAATATACAAAAAAGGAACGTGAATTTACTCGATTGTCAAAATTATAAGCGAAATCTAAAAAGTATTGTTCGTGCAATAATACGTTAGAAGATCATAAACGATACTTTTGAAGTGTACCTATGTTGTGATATAATAATAATAAAAAAAGTGAAATTTAGTACCCTTTTATTAGAAAGAAAGTCGTGAAATATTGCACATGGGATAAAGAAAACAGATAACACTTGAACATACAGAAAAATAAACAAATTTGGTAACAAATGAAAAGCTTAAAGACGTAATATAGAAATAAAAAATACAAATTTAGGTCTATCTTGGCACATTCTTTCTATGTAAAGATATTGTGGATAACATAAGATTATCAAATTCTATAACAACTAAGAAATGCACTGAGGTAGAGAGTGGGTTCATAATGTTGAATAAAAGAAATAATAGGATTGATGAGACGATTATATATAGATAGATATATATATATATATATATATATATATATATATATATATATATATGGAGCTGATCCGTTGAGAGCGCGGGCAAAATTAATTAAGTTGCTAGCGCAATCTGGTCTTCCATTTCGAAAGATGGACGACTCAGATATTTTTTTTGCATTTTTTTAAGTACGTCCATTACATTATGTAGCGGACAATTTTTTGACAAAAATACCCTCCAGCTCTATTCGCTACATTATGTAGCGGACATAGGCAGTACATTTTTTCTGACTCTTTCTCTCTCCTTTGTCTAATTAATTTTCTGACAAAAAAGATCTGAGAAAAAAGAAGAGAGAGAAAGAGAGAAAGGACAAGAGAAGTCAGAAATTGACGTGAGAGAGAGATGTGTCAGAAAATTAATGAGAAAGGAGAGAGAAGGAGAGAAAAATGCAGTGTCTACTTGTCTGCTACATTATGTAGCAGACATAACGGACTCTGTCATTAATGACAGAAAAGGAAAAAAGGTCTGAAAACTTGTCCGCTACATTATGTAGCGGACGGACTCGGAGGGTATTATTGTCAAAAAAACGCAAAAAATTGTCTGCTACATAATGTAGCGGACGTACTTAAAAAAATGTAAAAAAAAATATCTGGGCCGTCCATCTTTCGGGATAGACAGCCAGATTGCGCTAGCAACTTAATCAATTTTGCCCGCGCTCTCAACGGATCAGCTATATATATATATATATATATATATATATATATATATATATATATATATGGATTGTGATCCACTACTAGCGCTAGCAAGTTGCTAGCGCTGTTGGGCCGTCCGCTACATTATGTAGCGGACGGTGAAAAAATTCGCTGTTGTGGCGCGCGACCTGACCGTCCATTCTCGTCCGTGGACGGCCAGATCGCGCTAGCAACTTGGGTTAAGTTGCTAGCGCTAGCAGGCCTATATATATATATATATATATATATATATATATATATATATATATATATATATATATTATAATTTTGAGAGATTCAAGGAGAGATTTTGGGGAATTAATGGAAAAGATGTCTTCAATCGGTTAAGGCTAATGTGTATAAATGAATGTCTTCAATCACTCATTTGAAATGAATAAATTTTAGGGATATAAATTTAGAAGTAAATATATTAGAGTAACTTTTTTTAGTGCACATGGCAAAAAAAGAAAGTTTCCACGTAGGCGGTGACGTGGACACATTCTCTCGGTTTCGGCTTCCATATATATATATATATATATATATATATATATATATATATAGATTATGACTTGGAGGACATTGCATGTGCAACTTCTTAAAAACAGTGGTACTACAAACGATGGGTATGTCCACATGGCAAGTTGACAAACAGACTAAGCAGCAGCCCCAATGGTCCTTAGTTTGCTACACAAGGACAACACAATCCCAACGCGCAAAGAATCAACAAAAGAACATGACAGGAAAGTCGCCCCCTTTTTCCTGCGTACATCACGATCGCATACTCAGGGCTAAGGAACACGCCAGCTCATTAGTGATAAAGATTCATCAAGAATTTTTCAACAGGATTGAGAAAGTAGCAGTTATCCAGGGAAATGGGACCATCTCACAGCTCATTCCCTTAACAGAGGAAATAACAAGGCAAATGCAGTATCTTGTCCACAAAGTTGGCCTAAGCCAGCAAAAGGGAAGGCTCAATAAGAGTACTAGCCATATGTCATGGAGGTTAAATAAACGTTCCGCGTACGTAACATCAAATGTGATCTGCAATGGAATTTTCAAAGTCGAGCAAAACCTCTGAACTAGAGTAACATGTTGTTGGCCAGTGGCTTCTCGTAACCTTGAGTGCCAGGTCTTATTTCCAGAAACCAAGCCAGAGTATATATCTAAAGACGATAGCGTAAACAAGCCATATTCGCAATTCTGTAGAAACATTCATACGTTAAGATTGAAAAGCCACTACAGGTAGTAACACGGCAGCAGATCTTGTATGTATGACTTATTAATCACAAACAACGTGGCTTCTATAAGGATTTAATCAGATGTTCTTGATATAAATAATAATAATAATAATAATGAAATAAGCCTATAGGTGCAAAGAGTTCATAACTTATCAACTAAATCAGAACAAGGAACAGAGGATGGAAAAAAAACAATAATCATCGCTTAATGCTACAAAATTAAATGTGATTACCCCGTTGCTCTTAGGACCACCTTGTTGAATCCTAAGAGTGAGGAGAGTATGATAGGTAAACCAGAAGGCATATGAGTTCAGGGAGTGACTGCGGATAGGCTCAAGCCTATTCAGAATCCCTGAAGCTTTCGCTTGTCAGCCACAGCTTCTTTTGAACAACAAACACGAGTTCATCCCCATCCTGCTCTGAATCTGAAGTGGAATCAGCGGTTGCTACTGCTTCCCAGTGCAATGCAGGTAAATACTTCTTTACAGAATCTATTACTGTTGGCTTGTCCCGGATGATTGCAAAACCAGTCGGCCTCAGCATGCGATCCATCTCAATTAGCAGATCCTCAGCACTACAACCTTTCCTCTCAATGTCAGAAAACACAGTCCAAGCATGGAGCAGATCGTACGTTCGAGGATATGTTGAGAAGGCCTCACACCTGTACACAAATCATCAAACCATACTTAAGAATACAACAAATTTATGCTTTTACTCAGATCTCTCTTTCCTCAATCTTGGGTCCATCTGAGGGCACTTGGGCTACACAATATAGAATTAGCCCTCTTCTCCCTCAACCCCCTAACCAATCGATCCTAGACTTAGTATAATGCCAAGAGACTTTAACAACTGAACTGGCTTTAATCGGAATTCCACGGGAAAAGAAATGCAGTACCAGTGTGCTGAAGATATTAAGCAGGAAAACTTGACAGCAAGTAATGTTTCTTGCTCAGTTAATAAATTATTATGTTCAAAAGTCAAGACAGACAAAATAATTACTAGAAAGACTGAGATGGAAAAAGATAAACATTAGCGACCACTAGATTACAAGTCAAGAGATGCAAATGTGACTGAAAAAAATTAGCCGCTAAGATCATCTTATGAATAGTTTGGAAGAACAAAAGATGTATCCAAAGATTCGTAGAAACGCCATTTAAGTTTCAGATACGTACCAGTTATGAACTGAGCCAATTAGGCCTCTATCATAGATCAGCTTGAGTGTGTTGGGCCCATCTTCAGGGACAACATTCATCACCCAAACATCCTTGTCTTTAAGAGCAGCTCCAAATGACCCCAAATTTGCCTTCATGTCCATCAAGTTCCTTAGCGTGTCTGACGAAATCTTTGGACTCAAGAGGTTCCAGTAGCTCTCGACCCTCCGCCGCCACAGTTCCTGTGGATAAACCAGCAATTCTAAGCCCCGCACTTACTTATGCTTGTCCTTCTTCAAACATGCATTTGCAGAAGGAAAGCACGATTCGAAAATCAGAACTAAAATAAAATTCCAGAAGTGAATTACCGTGTCCTTCTCAAACATATCATTTGAATAGCCAAAATCAGCAAGACGTGGAGGTGGAGCAGTCACTTGAGCCGGCCAAGGTGCCAATCCACTTCCTCTAGTTTTGTGGTCATCTGATAAGAGAGTAAAACTTTTAAATACATAAGATAAGATTTCAGCTCTATCCTCTACTTCTGTAACTCCATGAGCAAGAGGAGAAAGTAAAAGAAAATATGAGGATTCAAATGTGATCTCTCTGCATGATAGGTGCAATGTAGTTTGGATCAAGGCCGCATTGACTCGATGCATAATAGTATCACAAAGAAATGATATATGAACCAACAGAGACCGTGATGATCCACAAAAAGTTGAGACTTTTGACTCCTAAATTCTTCTTTATAAAAATTTAATGTAAAACAACCGGTAAAAACCAGAACTTAAAGAAAAAGGTTGAGACTTTTGACACCTTAATTCTTCTTTTACAAACATTTAGCATAAACAACCGGCAAACCAGAACTTAGAGCAGACAAATATGTGTCAGGAAACAACATATACCATTCTTAAACCATTAAAGAATGCTCCTATTTCAGTTTTTAGAGATTTACTTCCATTCTTCACTTGATAATAAGCTTTTAGAATACATCAAGTCTTTATCACATTCTTCTATAACAAGTTCCAACAGATTAACACCTATCAGTTTGTCTTAAAAAAAAAAACAAGATAAGTAGCACACTGTATAAAGAGTCAAGTATGTGACATTTTGCTCATAAACATATTCCGACCCTCATAAAAAACATAACAACATTGCAGCTGATCATCAATTCAATAAACTTATATGCATGTATCCTGGAACATAGCATCTAGTAAGTAAATCATTAAGAAGTCCCATTCTGTTTCAAAACATGCATACAAGTAATCCATTGAGGATATGAGCTTTCAGAATGATCGCTTCATATCCAGTCCATTGCCTCCAATTAGATATTAAGGCTGACTGTATGTGTCAAGGACGTCTCGATGTACCACACAAACAAAAAGAGGCCATAACAAACCAACTAATACAGGGTACTTCAGTCTTTCTATCTACAGAAGAACGTAACTGTACTCATTTCCTACTTTTTCTTTCTTTTCTTTTTTTTTGATAGATGCGTGTGGGAGGGAGGGAGAGAGGGAGAGAGAGAGAGAGAGAGAGATCCCAATAGTTGCTGTGTAAGTCAGCACTGCCCCTATAAGTAGACTAAAAACAAGTATGACTCGAAACCTTGGCGAGGGAAACGAGCCCTGAACCGCCTATTATGTGATTTGGCCCAGTGTGTGCGCCAGCAGTCATATCCTGCTTTAACTAAAACAAGCTAACCAGTTCTCAAATACCACTACATAAATGAACTTTTATTAGCCCATGGGATTTCACTCTTTTCTCTGAGTAGTGTCTTTCAGTTATAGAAAAAGAAGTTTCATTGCACCAAAGAAAGTAGAGACTTACGGTCAGAGTAAGGTGTAATGCATGCTTCCATTTGTACACCCCATGCTGCATCTGGATCATCATCAGATCGGCATAGAGGAGGTTGGGTACCAGGTTCTCTTTCCATGTAACAGTCATTGGTTAGAGGTTTGACCCAGATGACAGTTTGGTTCATTTTTGAAGCTATCCTCCAACACATACGTTCCACAAGTGCGCTCATTTGCTTCCATATCCTGAGATCCTCTTCATCTTGTGCATAAGCTTCAGGAGATGAGTATGCAAAATAGCCTCCTGGTCGGAGTACCCTATCTAACTCAAGTAGGAGAATCCCATCCCTTTGGAGCCAATCAATCCTACAGCGAGAACAGTGAGCAAGTTCAAAGGATCTGCTTGGATAAGGAAGCCTCTTTGTTCCTAGAACCCCAAGATATGCTGGAATTCCTCTCTCTAATGCAAATTGGATCTGATTCTGGTGCACATCGTTAGGTGCCAAGGACATTGCTATGATATCGGATGAGAGAAGGTAAGCTCCAAAACTTGCAACACCGCAACCAACATCCAAAACTGTTCTTAACCTTCCCTCATTGTTTAAATTGTTGTTTGAGAAGTTGAGCATCTGCAAACCAGACCGCAAGTATTAAAAAGACGCGCCGAAGATCAAATCACAAAAACCTAAACCAACTATCTCATTCATAACTTGCAGTAGTAACCCGGGTAATAGAAGTTGCATTTCCAAGGAAATTTGTTCAATAAAAAAGGGCAAAAAGTCTTACATTAGCAAGTGATGCAATGTATTTATCAGCTCCGTAATGGAAGTGAGTGCCTCCCCCAGGGAATACTATCTTTTCGCCTTTCACAACCATCCAGTTCTGGTCAGACTTCTCTTTGGCAAGGTGAGTATGAGGTATGTTTGCTTTCCACACTTCATCTCTACTTCTTGGCCACTTGATGGGTACCTGTGACATACCAACAAGTGGTAAATGAGTCAACTAAATTTCAAAAGCAAACGTCTTTCAACAACATTATGTCATTGTATAATACTTCACCTTATACCCTGATGGGGGAGGAATCAAGCAATTGAATCGCCTTTCAGGCAGAGGGCAATGTCTTTCATAGTGCTCCATCAAAGCGAGATCCAGCTTCAGTCTCATTTGGTATATGAGATTCCTGTCTAGGCAGGGAATCAACTCCGAGTGTCGATCATCACATACCTTCAGGATCCATATAAAAGCATCAAAGGTTGTCACAAATATGCATCATGCACCGTAAACAAATGAAACAAGCAATTTTTTTGAAGTCCAGCTCAGTTCCTGAGAACTTACAGGAAAGCTCTTTGGTGAGATACCATCCTCGTTGTCTTCCAAGCCAAACTTCGTCGATGATTCATCTTGCTTGCTGCCAAGATCAGTATCTTCGTCACCGCCCAAATAAGATGATCCAAGTCTCCTCAAAGACCGGCTGCCATACTCTAGAGCCGACTCGCCGCGGCTCTGAGAACCAAAATATACATACAGAAAAACAAGAAAAATCGCCACAACACCTAAGGAAGTGAGCAACCGCTTCTTCTGTGATCCTTCTGATCTTCCCCTCATATTTTTTTTATCGTCTTGAAAGTTTTTCAAAGAGAGCTTTCCACTTCCACGTTAGTTCTCATAAATCAAAAGAAGGATAGCATAGCTGGACTACTAGGTGACATAATCCCAACAAAAAGCTCTCATGCCAAATTCACCAATGGAAGAAGCTCCTTTATATCGTGTGAAGATAAATCCAAGCACAAATCCTGAAACCACCAACCAATACTCATATCAGTAAAAGTAATTCCACCACAATAGTAAACCGTCAATTAACCAACCGTTGATTTACAAGTCCAATTGTCCAAAATAACTTGTTTTACAACCTGCCAAGTGGCAGTTAAGCTCACTAATGCAGCAATACAGACACTAAAGCAGTGAAAGACATCGATTTCTAAAAGGAACAATCTCTGACCGATTTGGTTCCTTCATATTTGTTTACGACCTGTCTGCTGAAACTTGAAGCAAATTAATGCAACCACTAGACAGAAAACAAAGCAAAGATAGACATCAACTTAACCCCAGCAGTTGCACCCAAGAGAAGTACACATCAGCATCTGAATTAGTAGCTTGGTTCCTAAGAAAGTGTAGGGAACTTAAGACACTAAATACATGCAATAAGTCGAGCGCCATGCAGGTGCATATAATTGCCCTTACTAGAGTAGAGTTCAATTAAATAAAGTGTACGAAGAAGCAGTTCACGAGGTAATAAAACTGTCAAACTCACACAATGATTGTAATTATATTCGGCTCCTAAATTTGAGGTCCAGCCCAAATACCATATATAAGCAAAACCAAACTATCAAACTACGACATAACCTTTCGGGAAACGAACTACGCACTTTCACTTCAAATACCGATCCTGTCAAAATGAATGGAAATCATATAGAATTAAGCTTACTCCCAAATCAAAGGTGCTAGTTATTAAAGTCATTGAGATGGCAATAAATGATTCCAGCCTTTCAATAACTTATTAAAAGCAACTTGCATCTCTCGACCACGATCTAATCGATCCTAGCAAAAGATATACAGCATATCGTTATTCAACTCACCCGCTCAGTTAAGAACCCACCGCACTACAATTCAACTTACACAACTAAAGTATCGATACTTCCCACCACTAAATACGATCCCCACCGACAACACAGCCATTCCGAGACTCGCTTGATCCATTTCATTGACGAGCAGAGAAAGCAATTAAAAACAAAACACACACACACACAAATCACTGCCTCCAGCACAACAATGGCTAATCCAGTTACGAGCCTGTACAAAAATCACCAGCGGATGCGCAGGCGCCGGTAGATGCCATACAATGACGGCGCTCACTTCGAGTGCAATGACAGGTGTCGGCAGAGGCCAAAGATCCCGGGCAAACAATCGAAATAAGCTAAAACGAATAAAATTGATCGCCAAATCGCAAATTAGGGCAGCAAAACCTAAACATTAGATCCAAGACGTGAACTTACTATGTTCCGAATTTCGACGCGCGCAGATCTGACGAGATTTGGATAAGTTGCTAGCAATGCAATAGCCCTAGATTTGTGCTTGCTTGAGAGAGGTTTCCACAAGGGGGCAAATGGAGGTATGCGCTGAAGTGGCCCAAATGGGTTAGATCTCAGAATTTTGATGGCGGTGTGTGTATGTGTGTGCCCGCGTGTTTGGTATGGAGAGAGAAGGGAAATATATATATATATACTGTTGTTACGCAGATCTGGGCTTTTTTTATTTTTTGGCCGGCAAGGTGCAAATTGTGTGCTACACAATTATTGAGCAGTTATTATTAATTATTATTAAATGGGACAGAAATGTTTATTTTTTGTTTACTTTCATTTGTCGCTAAACACTAAAATGAATTTGCTCTGCCTCACTTTGAAATGGATTTGCGCTTTGTAGGGACCATTGAGGTGTAATTAATATGGAAATAAACATTCCCTTTACATATCTGAACTTTATTCTTTTTCTGCATTCTTAAAAATTTTGTGTAATTAATATGTCTTACACAAGGACAATAATGAGTTAGTATATCATATTGGAGGGAGATTTGAATTTTTCATTCCAAATGATTTTTAGAGGCACTTGTAAGTAAGACCATTTGGATCTTCGGTGATAGAAAACGGAGCGGTAAAATTCAGAGTTGGAACATTGATTATTCGGATCCAGTGACGTGTACTATCTCTGTCATTGTTATCGGATTTCACCCTAAACATATATTTTGATAGTTTCACGATAGTCCTAAAGATGTTGTTACCTATCTAGAGTTTTTGCCCTTAATAATCTGTTTTTAAAACTTAATTACCCCATTTTGAAACGTATTTACCTATGTAGCCCATTTTTGGTAATCGTGGTTTCATAATGAGATTTTAAGGGAAGAAAATGTGATTTAAAATCGAGATTTCTTTTGAAAACGTATGAAATCTCTGTTAGGAAGCAAGATTTTAAAAGAAATCTCTGTTTCAAATCACGTTTTCTTCCCTTGAAATCTCACTTTGAAACCACGATTTCAAAAAATGGGCTACACAGGTAAATAAGTTTCAAAATTGAATAAAAGTAATTAAGTATTAAAAACAGGTTATAAACGGCAAAAACTCTACCTATCTAAGCTAACTAGATTCTGAAAAACTAGAAACCAAAGCAATAATGATCTCAATTAGACCTGGCAAAAAACTACCCGTACCCGCGGATCGATCCGTACCCGACCAAAAAATCCGGGTACGGATACATATATTGAAGATCCGTTGAAATCAGACCCGTACCCGAACCGACCCGTATGTTCTCGGGTAAATCCGGGTCGGGTACGGGTTACCCGGGCTACCCGGATGTTTTGCTATATAAGTATTAGCCTTAGGGTTTCCACTTCATTCATTTTCATTTCTGTTTTCTCTCCTCCTTTTCTATCTGCGCCGCTCCCTCTCTGAACTCTGTCTCTCTCCATCGCTCTATCTCACAACGTCAGATCCATTGACGGCCGGCTAATCTACAGCAACTCGACGGTAGCTACTCCACAATCACATCAACTCGACGGCGTCCATCGTCACTTTCACGCTCCGCCGCCAGATCCGCCACCATCACAGCTCCGTCGCCACCGTCCCAGCTCTTTCGCCACCGTCTCAGATCAGGGAAGAGAAATCGTAGAAGTTACGACGCAGATCGAAGTCCGATCGTGGTCTCCGATCAAATCTGCTTGCGTTAATTTTCAGATCTGCTTGCCTCTGATCTTGGTCTCTAGATCTGCTTGCCTTCTTTTTGTTTACGAGATAACTTTTTTCCCCCAAGATCTGCTTGTATTAATTTTTCAGATCTGTTTGTATTATTTGTCATTTTTTATACGTATTTAAGATGTTTGTAGGTGATTTTCTGTTATATTGTGCTTATTTGTGTTTGGAGATTTGGAGTTGAGTGATGTTTTGAGAATTGAGAGATCATGTTGGATTTGAGAATTGATTTGAGATTAATGATCAAGTGGAATGAAATCAGAAAGTTGTAATAATAAAATAGAAGGAAAAAACAAACTTCAGAAAAAAAATAGGCCAAATGTTTATTAATAAAAAAAAACTCAAAAAATTAATAATTTACCGCAGGTAATACCCGCCCTGTCAGGGTAGGGTACGTATTCCAAAAATCTCTACCCGAGAAAAATCGGATAAAATTTACCTGAATCGATTTTATCCGCACTCGGCCGGTTTTTACCCGTACCCCGCCGATTTACCCGTTTGCCAGGTCTAATCTCAATTTCTTCTTGAAGCAAATATTGGGTCCCGTCTGTTGCATCGAGAGAGACCGATGTGATACAAGAAACGGCTAAGAAAGGTTGGAGTTATTAGGACCACGAGTCCCAAAATCATCCAATATTTTCTACTGAATTTGACTTCGTGGGCTTCCCTAAAGCCTTCAACTATGCATTTATGGTGATAGGTTCAAGGGAGGTCCCTGTAAACATACATTTTTTTCATGGTAGCTGAATGAGGTAAAAATTCCGGATTGGATCCTGTGCGACAACGCGTTTTAGGTAGCTTTTAAATGTCGCTAGCAAATGTATAACAACGCAAACTTTATTATGCCACTCTATATTGTATGGCAGTAGAAGATCCTAACCAATTATCGTTGTCGATGTCCATAAGATCTGCTGCTTTACCATAAGATTACTAGAAACATTAGATGTGATGCAATGTTAGATGGACTTCATGCTTTGTTCTAAAAAGTTTTCCTTAATAGTTGTATTCTTCCTGTTAAAATCCATGCTTCATTAATAGTTGTAGTTTTCCCGATAAAAAGCTCATGTTTTTTTTTTTTTTTGGATAAAATCGAGAATTGCATAGATAAAAGCTCAAAAGAGCATATTACAGTAAATACGAGAATCATGACATGCCATGATTTAGCAAAGTATTAGAACTACCATAAGAAGACAACTGCAAAACAGGAAAACACTCCACCGATCAGGATGGGACCAAAACATTACAAAAGGTGGTGGGTGAGCGGGCAAGTAACACTAGGTAGCAAGAGTGTGTCAATCCAGTCTTGATGGACATTAATTCTGGCTTGGCACGCAAAAGAAGTTAAAAGCTCATGCTTTGTACTGTCTTAAATATCCATGGTCAAATTCCTAACCAGCTTACCTTTATCTAGTAGTATAACTTCATGTATTCATGCTACATGAGGTTGTTGATTGCCTTGAGCAAGCAATTGACCAGTCGCAATCTCACTAGTTGCAACAATATAATTAGAGCCATCATTAAGAATACTGTTGTTTGTGAACCAATATTTATCATCATCAACCAACCCTAAAAAAGAAAAAAATGGAAGAACAAGCGAACGTAAAGTCAGCTAGCAAGTTGTCAAATTTTATTAGAACATCATAGTCGGATGGAAATTATTAAGTATTAGAGTTGATCGAGAGACAGCAGGAATGAAGGCTTGTGTTATCCGACGAAGCGGGACGAAATCCTCTCAGGTCTAGAGAATGATGGATTAGCTTAGCTAAGCACCCATTCTCCTACTCTTACGCAGTTGTTTGCATAGATTAATCTCTTTTAGCACCCAAAGAAAAAAAATATTTGTAAAGACGCATTATTTTTTTGTATTCACGTTTGTGGAAGTCGCGCATTTTAAATAGGTTGGTATCTGCTTTTTTAGAATTTAAGATCTCATGCTTTGTACACACTAGGGGTCGTGGGCACATTATATATATTGCCACCTCTTGAAAAAAGAATGTCAGTAAAATGTCAAATCCTTGATTGGTTCTCAATACGTTTACTTTAGAATTTAGTATCTTAAGCCTGATAATAAAGAAGGAAAAAAAAAAGTTTGTGAATCAATCATATGTCATCAGTTAATATTGTTTATCATCACTATATTACTATATTAATTAATTACTACTCTAAGTTGGGTAGTTCCAAGTTCGATAGCCTTATAACCTGTGCTAACCATGGTTTCGCAAGTATACATGCTTAGGTTATTAGCAGAGAAATATGCATTGATGCACTACACGCTCACGTCAGATGCAATGAAGGTTAAAAGTGTAATTAAAAACATCCCTTCTTTTGCTAAAGACAGTCGTCCGAATTGTCCGTTGAAGCGTAATATGTATATAAAGAGATTTTCATTAAGCTAAAATGATTTCAGTCAAACTCTGTATCGCTAAGTGAAGAATCACTTATCGCAACAAATTTTGCGCAAAATTTCCTGAGTTTTGATAGTTGGTTGAATCTTCAAGCAACTCATGAAAGCTCTCTACTCACATTCCTTCTCGAGCAAGCGGTCTATAAAGGACTATGTCTCGTCCCTCCTTCCAGGGATCAAGGAATACCTATTACGAGCCAGTGGCGGAGCTGATGGGTGGTACCGGTGGGCTGCCCCACCTGCTCCTTCAAAATTTTTCCGTCTTATGTGTAGGGATGGTAATGGGGCGGGTCGGATGCGGATCTTATGAAATCCGTACCCGCCCCCATGGTCCTAAAACCTTGTCCCGCCCCGCCCCACCACACCACCGGGTCATCTATGTGCAATACAATAACCGATCTTAAGTTTGTTTAGAAAACTTGTCCCCACCCCGCCCTTCCTTGTAACACTCAAAACCCATAATAATCCGCCCCGACCCGCTTGGTTTTCCATATTTTTTTTTTCACTTTAAACATGTAATACAAAACTGCATCACAAAAAATAAAATACACAAACATCAAATTAATGTCCGAAAATCATAAAAGACAGATTAATAGATTACATCATAGTGCAAATACATTACACCATAGTTCAAATCAAATGTTCAAATAGATTACACCACATTTACGAAATAGTATAACGACAATACAAACGCAGCAAAGCAATCCCTGGGTACTCAATTAAGCTCCCCTTCACCAAGTC
>JAVXUO010001768.1:0-74436 GCA_033065855.1 Escallonia rubra
TTGAACTAATTAGACCCTAAATTGATTGCCCCAATCTAACCGAAACCTAATTGAACCCCAAAATGAACCCCTAATCCAACCGAACCCTAAATTGAACTAATTGAACCCTAAATTGAATGCCTCAAATCAACCGAACCCTAAATTGAATCAATAGAACCCCCTAATTGAACCCTAAATTGAACTAATTGAATCCTAAATTTAATGCCTCAAATCAACCAACCCTAAATTGAATCAATAGAACCCCCTAATTGTACCTAAATTGAAGTAATTGAACCCTAAATTGAATGCCCTAATCGAACCGAACCCTAAATGAAACTAATTGAACCCTAAATTGAATGCCCTAATACATCGAACCCTAAATTGAAATAATTCAAGCGCATCGGATATGTGAATTTTGAACATTTTTTAAAAAATTTGAACATTGATCATTTGTTTGATAATTTTAGGTTGTTAATTGTGCGTTTTATAATTGTGATTATTGATCGATGATTTTAGGTTATTAGCTGTGCATTTGAAGTAATTGCGATTATGAATTGATGATTTTAGGTTGTTAATTGATGATTTTAGATTGTTAATTGTGCATTGAGCATTTGAGATATTGAGATTATTGACGGAGGATGGGACCCAATTGGATTGAATGTGTGATTTTTGTTAATTTTTATTGCATTGAGCATTTGAGAATTGAGAATTGAGATTGTTGACGGAGGATGGGACCCAATTGGATTGAGATACCTGTTAGTTACGCAGACACGGACACCACGTCTGATCGACGATACCGACATTTAAGAACAAATTAACGTATGCCGATGTGTCCGGAGGTGCGTGTCGCTGGGCATCGGACACGTGTCCGGAGGCGTCGGACACGTGTCCAAAGGCGTCGGACACGTGTCGGTATGTGTCAGACACGTGGGAGTGTCAGACACGTACGGAACCATATCGACACCCTATATGAGGTGTCGGAATTGAGGTTGTTGAATGTGCATTAAATTTAGGTTAGTTAGGTTAATGCGACATTTTTAGCATGCACCCCCTGGAATCTAATCGTGGCTCCAGCGCTGGCTATAATTAGCCCTAATTAGTCCTGATTAACAATATTTTAGTAAATCAATTAACCCTAATTAGCTCTAACGAGCCTAATTAGTTTTAATTAACCCTAAGAACCTGATAAAATTCAAATTAGCTGTAATTCCAATTATGCGCATATTGATTGTAGTTAGCCTAATTAGTCATAATTTGCACTAACATAACCCAATTACGCCTAATTAGCGCTAGTTAGGACTAATCAACACTACTCGGCACCATCAAAACCCTAATTAGGACTAAATAACCCTAATTAGTCCTAATCAACCCTAATTAGCTATAATTATTCGAAACTAGCCCTCACTAACATTAATTAGCTCTAACATAACCCAATTAAGCCTAATTAGCCCTAATTAGGACTAATCATCACTACTCGGCACAATTAAACCCTAATTAGTCATAATCAACCCTAATTAGCTATAATTATCACAAACTAGCCCTCATTAACATTAATTAGCCCTAACATAACCCAATTAAGCCTAATTAGCCCTAATTAGGACTAATCATCACTACTCGGCACAATTAAACCCTAATTAGCAATAATCAAACCTAATTAGCTATAATCAGAAACTAGCCCTCATTAACATTAATTAGCCCTAACATAACCCAATTAAGCCTAATTAGCCCTAATTAGGACTAATCATCACTACTCGGCACAATTAAACCCTAATTAGTCATAATCAACCCTAATTAGCTATAATTATCCGAAACTAGCCCTCATTAACATTAATTAGCCCTAACATAACCCAATTAAGCCTAATTAGCCCTAATTAGGACTAATCATCACTACTCGGCACAATTAAACCCTAATTAGGACTACATAACTCTAATTAGTCCTAATCAACTATAATCATCCGAAACTATCCCTCATTAACATTAATTAGCCCTAACATAACCCAATTAAGCCTAATTAGCCCTAATTAGGACTAATCATCACTACTCGGCACAATTAAACCCTAATTAGGACTAAATAACTATAATTATTCCTAAACATCTATAATAAGCTATTATTAATACATCGTAACTTAACCCTAATAACCCAGTTAGCCCTAATTAGCCCTTGTACATCCCATAATTACTCCATGTTGCCCAGAGATGGTTCAATTACTCGTTCTTTACAAACCCTGCCTTCTTTATATTAATTGTTGTTTTGAGAAGTCCATTGGCAACGAGATGGTTCAACTCGTTGCCAACGAGTTCTATTTAATGTGGAATTGATAACATATGCAACGATCATTCTGCAGTTTTGATATTTCGGAAAGATTCTTTGATATTATATCAATTTCTGAACACATGCATGCATAAAAACCCTTAGTTCCCGTTCAAAGGTACTCATTACAAAGTAATGCCTTGTAATGAGCCTTTGGATGTCCAGTTTGGACAGTTTGGAAAAGCTAATTGTTTATAAAACAGTATTTTGACTCATGCTTTATGTTCTATGTCGTGGATATTTGGTACACGTTCTCGTGTGTTTCTCCGGGTGCATACAGATCTGTTGTTCTCACATCCGTCAAACCTTCCTGAGCAAGGTTAGATGAATGTTAGAACACCTAATCGATGTGGTGTACTTGGAGAAATGCGGGGAGGTGCTGCCGAATTTTCCACAGACATCGGACTAAGCATGAGTTATTCACTGTTTTATAAACATGTGCTTTTCTGAATGGGATAGGACCACTACCTGTTCAAGAGTGGAGGGGAAATGTAGACGTGTTGTAACATTCATGCATTGATATTTACATCGGCAATGCTTAATCACTGGTCATTATTGAAGGTGGTATACAGTACGATAATTCAGTCGTCATGTCAGTCGATCGAAGTTGGATGAAAAGGAAGAATGCTGAAGATTTTGAGTGTCGCGTTGACGAATTTCTCGACTTCGCTTATGCGCATCCTGCACATGTTGACCTTGATAAGATAAGGTGCCCGTGCGGTAGATGTGAGTTGTTGCACTGGAGAAAAAGAATTGAAGTAAAATGGCATCTTCGTCGGTACGGTTTTATGGGTGGATACACAAGGTGGACGCAGCACGGGGAAACGATAGTATTGTCGTCCAACCTGGCTAGTCAAACTGAAGTTAGGGAGGAGGCACGATATGATTTCCGAGATATGATTATGGATGCGCTAATGTTGACTGGGGTAACGACAGGCCACAACCGCCGAACGAGGGGGCTCATCAGTTTTATGAGTTGTTGAGAGCTGCGGAAGAGCCGCTGTGGGATGGAGCTCCGAAACACACACGGCTGTCTGCGGTTAGTAGGTTATTACAGTTGAAATCAGACCACGGGCTGAGTGAGAAAGGTTTTAACGAGTTTGTTACCTTCATCAAAGAAATACTGCCCGAAAGTGAAAAGCTACCGCCGTCGTACTATGACGCGAAGAAGATGATGAGGAAACTTGGGTTGAGCTACGACCGGATAGATGCGTGCAATAACGATTGTGTATTATTCTGGAAAGAGAATAAGGATTTGTCATTATGTCCAGTATGTGATCATTCGAGGTACAAACCGGACAAAGGGAAGAAGAAAAACATTGCATGGAAGATATTGCGATATTTCCCGGTCACACCACGGCTTCAGAGAATGTACTACTCCTCCAGTACGGCTGAACATATGAGGGCTCACCGTGAGACTCGCAGCAACGATGCCGATGTGCTGACACACCCAGCTGATGGAGAGGCGTGGAAGGAGTTTGACCGCAGGCATCCAGTCTTTGCTCAGGAAGTTCGGAATGTTAGACTTGGTCTGGCAACCGATGGGTTCAACCCTTTCGGTCAGTCTACCACGCCTTACTCCTGTTGGCCTGTTATTATTGTCCCTTACAACCTTCCACCAGGCATGTGCATGAAGAAGCCGTATATGTTCTTGTCGTTGCTTATTCCGGGGCCGAAGAGTCCCGGTAAGGACATAGATGTGTATTTAAGGCCGTTGATTGATGAGTTAAAACAATTATGGAATCATGGAGTCGAAACATATGATGCATCCCTTAAACAAAATTTTCAGATGAGGGCTGCTTTGATGTGGACTATACATGATTTCCCCGCATTGGGAATGACGTGTGGCTGGAGCACACATGGGAAGCTAGCATGCCCTGCTTGTATGGGCGTGAACCCCGGTCATACGTTAAAGCACGGCGGAAAGGCCTCGTGGTTCGGATGTCACCGTAAGCTTTTGCCACCGGGCCATCAGTTTCGTAGGCAGA
Source organism: Escallonia rubra (assembly GCA_033065855.1). Classification (NCBI taxonomy): domain Eukaryota; kingdom Viridiplantae; phylum Streptophyta; class Magnoliopsida; order Escalloniales; family Escalloniaceae; genus Escallonia; species Escallonia rubra. Next base: position 4,279 of record JAVXUO010001768.1, read on the forward strand.
AGGATAAATTTGACGGGACAATCGAGCGTGAGGTTGTCACGCTGGACTACCCATCTGGTGAAGAAGTACTCTCACACCTGGAGGCACTTGATACTGACATACCACACGGTAAGGGTGTGCCGGATCAGAAGATTGCAGGGTTCGGGAAAGAGCACAACTGGAGAAAATTTTGTATCTTCTGGGAGTTAGCCTACTGGAGGACGCTCGTTATCCGAAACAACATGGATGTGATGCATATTGAGAAGAACGTTTTTGATAATGTGTTCAACACAGTGATGAATGTCAAGGGCAAATCGAAAGATCACCTTAAAGCGAGAAGGGATCTACAACAGTTGGGTGTACGCCGTGAATTGCATCCTCGGACAGTCAGTGGGAGGACCATACTTCCGAAAGCACCTTACTGTCTAGACAAGAAACAAGTGGAGAAGGTCTGTCAGTGGGTTAAGAATTTGAAGCTTCCGGATGGGTTTGCGTCCAACATATCTCGTTGTTGCAATGTATCGGAATGCAAGTTCCAAGGGATGAAGAGTCACGACTGCCACGTATTCATGGAGAGATTCATTCCTATTGCCTTCCGGGGACTGTTGCCACGGGTTGTTTGCGAGACTTTGACTGAATTATCTCATTTCTTTCGAGATATATGCTCTTCTACGATCCGGGTGAGTAACATGGAAGTGCTTGAGAAGAACATTGTGGTGACGATTTGCAAGCTGGAGAAAATCTTCCCACCTTCGTTCTTTGATTCAATGGAGCATCTGCCTGTTCACTTGGCATATGAAGCTAAGATGGGTGGACCCGTGCAATATCGGTGGATGTATCCCTTCGAGAGGTAATCCTTAAATTGTTACAGTTGTTCGTTTACACTTAATGCGACATCTGTTATCATTGATATTCCACCTAACTCGATTCCCTAAACTTCTAGGTTCATGTTCCATTTAAAGAAAAAAGTCCGTAATAAGGCTCGGGTTGAGGGCTCAATTGCGGAGGCTTACGTAATGGAAGAACTTGTAAACTTTTGTAGTCAATATTTCGGTTCGGATGTTGGTACAAGGTTAAATCAACTAGGCCGAAATGATCCCGGAGCAAGCACAAATTTGGAAGGGCAATTGTCAATATTCAAGCAGTCAGGTAGTCCGTTCGGCCGAACGTATACTCGATGGCTAACAGATGAAGAGTACAGTGCTGCAACAATATATGCCCTTCTAAATTGCGATGAAGTTTCGGCATTCGTTGAGTAAGTTAAAGTCTTAATTCACTTACATTGCTGTACATAATTGAAAGTGTGTGTTAAGCGAGTTAGATGCATATTGGTTTGCAGTGAGTTCGATGCGGAATCTTTAATCACTGATCCCGCTGGACTTGAATCTCACCGGAAATCACAATTTGTACAGTGGTTCAAAATCCGTGTAAGATTATTTAACGAAATTATATTATGTGTTATATACAGTTCTGTGGCCAATTAGTATACTGATTTATCCTTAATTTTTACCGTCATCTACAATAGGTTCAGTCAATGGATAGACCAGTGGCCTCCTGCTTGAAATTACTAGCCGAAGGCCCTAACAAACAAACATCCTGTTACGGAGGCTATATCATCAACGGGTTTAGGTTTAACGTAAAAGATGATGACCGAACAAAACAAACCCAAAACAGTGGAGTCTTGGTCAACGGCGACTGTTATGCCGAGAATTGCATGGATTTTTACGGAGAGCTAGATGAGATTGTTGAGCTAACATATCTGGGTTCCCAAAACCGCCTGGTAATGTTCAAGTGTACGTGGTTCGATGTCACATGCAGCAGAGGAATCCGTGTTAGCTCTCAAGGGATTGTAGATGTCAATGTCAAGTCAAGACTTGCATCAGACGAGCCCTTTGTGTTTGCTAGTCAAGCTGTACAAGTCTTTTACGCGGAGGACGTCGCCAATCCCAAATCTCATTGGTATACAACTATCAAGTCCAAGAAATTGCCCGTGACATATGACAGTGAGCTAGACTCCTTTCAAGCCGACCAACCACGTGTCTTGTTCCCTGTTGAGGTCAACAACGAGGAGGACGATCTTCCTCTTCCAACAACACTTCTTGTGGGAGAAGAAGTCGTAGATGATGACGCGGAAGATGTTGAAAGTGTTGGAGATGATGTGACCGAGTCTACTGATGAAGAGGATGAATTAGAAGATGAAGAGGACGACGAGTCCCACGAAGAAGAGGGCGACGAGGATAGTGATGAAGATGATTCGCAAACTGAAAATGATTGACTTGTAATGTTGTAACATCACGGGAAAAATGTAGTAACATTTTAGAACTTGGTGTTTATTGATGTGTTTTTGCACATCCGTTCATATATATATATATATAGTGCCGATGATGATTTATGCCAAATTATTGTTTTTCACGTGTTAATGTCTTTGTATATAATCTATATGAAGTCAGATATGGATAGGATACGGGCTATTCGTGGCCGGGCTGGACGCCGAGCTGCTTCCTCCCCGGTTAGTCCCACCTCGTCATTGCCTACTGATGACGAGGCACAGAGTGATCGCGGACAGCCATCGGGGGCCCAGCCCCAGCTGTCGCCGTCACCGTCGCCCCAGCCATCACCGTCGCCCCAACCATCGCCGTCGCCTCAGTCGTCTCCATCTTCCGTGGGTTCTACCTCAGGTATAGTTGATAACGGTGTTTCCTACATTTTCGCTAGCCTTATATTTGAACTGTATTAATGTCTGTGTTTTGTAGGATCTCGACGAGGCCGTGGTCCGACACGCGGGGTACGCATCGACCCCCAGCGTAAACAGAGAGTTACGCTCACGCAGGAGGGCCTGTAAGTACTAAAAATATCACCTCATGCCTTATGTTTAAAAATTTTGGGTGTTAATTTATATTTGAACTGTATTAATTAATTTAATTACTTCTTTGGCAGGATCCTGGAGAATATGGCGAGGACGAAGATCGGCGTTCTTGTGAAGGGCCGATTCTTCGAGCCACGCCTGTACTGGAAGGAATGGGATGCCGCTGCGAGGGAGGCCCTATGGGAGGAGTGGACATGACGAAACCCACATTGGATATCTCACCGTGTATGGGGGGAGATGATAGATCGGTGGGCTGCGGATCCAGGTTGGGACGCCAAGAGTAAGAGCGGGGCTGAGAACAGACAGAACAGAGATCCGACGCACACGGGGGGGTCGGTGCCACACGACATCGTCCGACATATGAACGCGGTCGAGCACCCGGATCTAGAGGAGGATGAGGTCATAGCTCTGACCTATACTCAGACGCACGTGCGGAAGAAGGACAAGGACGAGACGCACCAGGCGGGCGACTATATTTCAGATATTGCCCGGCGGATCGATGTGAGTCAATTTATTTAAGTTAATCTGTTTCTTTCTATCCTCGATGTCTGTTTCGTTAATTAATGCCATAACATATCGTTAAACCACTATTTTTGCAGGCCTCGTATGAACAGCTAAGGGGTCCGAGCAGCAGTCCGGACAGCCATCAGCGTCCACTAGTACGGCTGCGAGTACTGGGGGGTTGAAGCGATGGCTGGATACGCCGGAGGTCGTGAATCGGCCGAAAGGCCGCATACGCGGCCTGCCTAGCACGACTCCTCGTGCCGTGATAGGAGCGTCCTCACCCCCTGCTGCCCCTCCACAGACACCGGCTCCTCGGCCTCAGTTGCACGAGGAGGATATCGAGCGCATTGCTACAGTGGTGTGCCGGATGATGAGGGAGCAGGGCACTGCTGGACCAGCCGCCCCGGCCCCGGTTCAGCAGGATCCAGATCCGGGACTCGGGAACCCCTGTGAGCCCCTTCCCGTGCCTGTTCCTAGCTTCCCCGCGCCCCCCCCCCGCGCCCGGGTTGTACTCTTCTCCCCTCTCCTAACCGGCTATCTCCGGTTCTCGGCTTGTACATGTATTAGTTTCTTTTATAATAAATATTTTTTATAATTGATTATATATTTTTTTTTCTGTATTTCGCTTATTGCGCGTTGTTGTTGAGAATTGTATTTCTGTACAGGTTTAGGTAATTGAAAAATAAAAAAAAATTAAAAAAAAATTTGACTTTTGGCGACGGATTTATTCCGTCGCTAAAATATTCCTTTCAATTAAATATTTAGCGACGGAATATTCCGTCGCTAAATAGCTTATTTAGCGACGGAATATTCCGTCGCTAAATATTTAATCCGTCGCTAATTGGACAAAAAAGAAAATAAATTAAAATTCTAAAAATATAATTAGCGACGGATATTCCGTCGCTAATGAAAAATAAATCCGTCGGTAAAAATCACATATTTAGCGACGGATTTAAAAATTCCGTCGCTAAACTATTAGTGACGGGCTTTTATACGAGGGATTTTTAGCGACGGTGAATCCGTCGCTAATTCCTTTAGCGACGGATGTTGGGATTTTAGCGACGGATTTCCCCGTCGCTAAAAGTCTGTTTTCTTGTAGTGGTTTACAGCCGAATGTGAGATTTCAGACAGGCACTATAAGAGTGACTGGGCTAAAAAACTCAGGTTAGGCGCTTGTACAGCGACTAGACTCAGATTCGTATGGCGTATTGTATTATACATTTATGTGACACGCCCTTGTGGGTTACGCCATAGCATGCAAATCATACTGCATGTGCTAAATGCATACCGACAGTGGGAGTGATGAATGAATCGCTGCTTCGTCACTGTGTGAGCCACTTGGATCGAAATATTTTTTGATCCTATGTAATACCCTTTTCACCTTAGACTATGTCATGAAGAGGATACTCAATGTTGCTACTTTAGCATGTACCCTTGGATCATGGATGATGCGGTCTCGCGGGGCATGTCTAGGAAAGCGGTTGGGTCTAATTGGAATGACATGAGGGCTTTGGGAAGAAAGTTCAATATTACACCATGTTGTGTGATTCATAGCCCGGGCGACTTTGTCAATTTTCGTTTCAATATGAGTCATGAATACATAACATATGAGAAGTTTGGCATAACTCATTAGGAGGGATTTGAGAGTGTTTAATCTGGTGTAGTTGAACTATCTGGGGCACATACGAAATTTTCTGGAGTGATCTATTGTGTTAGTTTAATGATAACTTAATACAATACTCCTCAACATTGGACATCCTTTCTCGTACGTCACATGTTTCATTTCTTGTATGAGGAGATGAGTGAACCAAAAAGATAATGAGGGACTGTAAGATTTATTTGCCCTGTGTGTGGGCGAGTGGAAGCTGTCAATTGAATGGACCCATTATCCGCCCACTAACAGATAATGTGTATTTGTTAGTCTGGATAATTACAGTTAATTAGAAGATATTTATCTCCTAAGTGTTTGAGGTAAATACAGTCTCTAATTATATCTCTATATAAAGACTAGAGATATCCCAATAAGTCAGAGGTCATAGCAATAATTCCTCTCTATAGCACTCTCTCTAGAGCAATCACCAAGCTCTAGGATTTGGTTCGTGGACGAAGAATTCGACTCTAGTAGCCGTTTTCGTACCTGCAAAAAAGATCAAGCGTGTTGGAGGCTCGTAACAACAATGATCCTACGTCGGAATTTTCGAAAACTTCGTACGGTATGTTTCCGAACCCATTACGTTTTGTGGTAAGCGAATTAAATCGTTATTCAACAATCGTGATTGCAAAGTGTGAAGACGGGTTTCATTCAGGAAAGTAGGCAGTGAGAGTCACTTGATCACAGTTGGTGCTCAACTCCAGAAGGAATGAATTTGAAAGTCTGGGCACCAGACGACGCTGACAGTTACCCTACTACGTTATGTTTGCTTTCAGGGGACAGAGCATAGTGAATGAGGCTAGGGAAGGCACTGAAAGTACTCAGTTATAGTTATACGCAAATGCTCCTCATTTATTGGTCCATGGTTCATTCTATCTGCATCCGGTGATAGAAGTATCCATCCAATCAAAGTTGTTCATAGAATCTTTTTGGATTAGTGGGTTAAAGTCAGGCTAAAGAGCCCTAGATCCCGGTTGGACGAGATACAATGATTGATTAAAGCGGCTAAGTGGATTTTCAACCTCGGTTAGTGTAGTAGAGTTACCGTCCTCTCCAACAAGGGTCCTTTTCCTAGTTGACTTCGGATATTAGGTGCAATCATGGGGAGCTTGCGCAGGTTTCTGTCACATTGCTAAGGGTAGAGGCTTAGCCTAGTGCCTGACCTTGTAACATTGACATGAGTGGTACATTAGCATCTCGTTTGTTTGCCTTTACATCGCCGCTAGGTTGGGGTTCTCTTCGATAATAGTGTGACTTACTTTCTTTAATTCGAGGCTAGGAACGGAAGAGAGTTTAATGCTAAAAAGAAGGTAGGTGTGTATCAGCAGGCCTGCCTGGGGTTCCAAATCTAGCTCCAAGAGGCAGGCATAGGAAAAGAAGTAAGGAGGGCTTTCTTCCCTATGGCAATGGTGGAACAAAGAGCACAGGTACACGAATGTGATGAAAGAAAATCATTGATTCCGTATCTGCAGAAAGTACTCAGGTTGTTGAGGTTGGAAGGTCGAGAAAGCCAATTCATCGTCGGTAAGAAAATGAATCGAGCAACGCCAATGTCATCGTCCAGGAACAACAGCACTGCTCACGCCTTATGATAACAAAAGCCGAGGCAAGCCAAGTAAGTACTCATCCATACTACGACACAATAAAAAAGCAGTCGCTTTTTGTTTAGTAAATGATTGTTCCTACATTTGAAAACGGAGCTAGATTGCCTTTTTCACCAATCGGGGTCCTCCCTTTTCTTAAGTTTGAGTTCTAGGTTGGATAGATTGCCCCATTCACCAATTGGGTCTAGGGTTCCACTGTGGCCCGTCTTTTTGACGCTCAGGTTGTGTGTGAGCCGCATGACGACTTCATGGTAAGATGTGAAGTGGTCGTTGGTGGTAGGTTGTATGGGACCCTGTTGGGAGTAATGAGTCTAGTGGCGGAGAAGACGTAAAAAAGGACGACATTTCAGGATATTTACGTTATTTTCCCCACTCACGGTTCTAGATTTCAAACCGAGACACTCGAGACTATTTTCAAGGACCTGACATTATAGCAGCCTGAAACCGAGACACTCCAGACTTTTTTCAGGGGTCTATTCTTAAGAGGTTAATTGTTGAAATTTTGGTCTTCCTCGATGGCATTATAACACGAACAAGTCATCCCAGACCTACCACTTGAGGGTAATTATTGAAATTTTGGTCTTCCTCGATGGCGCAATTTGACTATGCCCTCGCCTCTGTTTTCATGGTACGAAAGGACTTCTTTGTCCTTGGCACATAAAATGACTTGCACATGTACCGCCCAACTATCTATATGATTGCTTGAAGTTACAGATTAGAGGTATATGGTGCAATTGAGCCAAGAGAGGGACCTGACGTCGTAGCAGATTGGAACCAAGACACTCCAGACTGTTCTTAAGGGTCCATTCTTAACAGGTTTACCCATCACTTTGGGCTATGTATTGGCCGGCAAGTGGAGGACTATGACGGCGAGTAAATCTGCTAGGCAAAGCCCTCTGAAAACTTTGTCCCAGATGTATAGATGCTATTCTTAAAGAGTATCGGCGACGAATTTTCCCACCTTTGAAATCATCCTCGCCCCCTCTTTATTAATTTAGTACACAATTGTGTATCGGCCGGAGCACATGGTAGTAGAATAATCCGGAAAGTCCTAGTCTAGATGTACCTGCCACTTCATCTTAGACAAAACCGGCTGCCACACCCAATGTAATTTGGATTATACCTATGCCGTTTGCAATTTTAAGAAAATTATCGGGATTCAGAAGGAACGATATGAGAAATCAAATGGCCAAGTCAAGTCAAATCACTGAGTTCATGAAATTGCTCTCTACCATGAAAGAGGAGCAGAAGTCCATGGAAGCATTTGCCGCCCAACAGCGCAAGATGTCCGAAAAATAAATCCTGATACGATAACACTAAAAGGAAGGAAGATCCAAAGAAAGAGGATGACCTAAGAGTCCGATGATGAAGACAACTTGAAAAAGCTACTCGATCGAAGGAGAAACTCATAGATTTGGATCCAAGATTATAATGCAAATAGCTGATGATCTCCTTGACCTCAGTACATTGACCTTGAATCCCGATGACAATCTTCCACCCAAGTTCTAGATGCCCTAAAGACAAGCTTAGTGGAACCACAGACCTAGTGTCAGAACCACCTGACACTTTTATTTGGGACACTTGCTCCATACATTTTTCAGTGGTTCCACGGGTTCAAACCTGGTTTTAACTGTGGCATTGCGTGAACAGTTTCTGGTCCTTTTGGATCCGTAAACTACAGATGATCATTGTGTCTGCTAATGATGAACTTGTTAGTATCCAAGTACTTAAAGTATGAGATAAAGCTCGCATTCACCACCATTACCACTGGTTTTCTACTAGAACTCTAAAAAAAGTCAAACAGCTTGACGAGGTACAATTTTCCTGTGACCTGTCATTGCTTGATGAAGATTTTCATGTATTTTGATAGTTAATGAGAGACTTACAGGACAAGATTCTAGTTATCTAGCATGATTTTAGTTAGCATAGTACTTCTTCGATTTATGCTTCTTATTCATGTTTAAATTACACGTTTAGTCTGGGACAAATTCGGAGTACAGGATCTTGATTGAAACTCTAAACCTAGAATTCTGCCTATTAAACTCAAACGAGGTTGAGGCTCTAGTCATGATTGCACTGAATGTTGCACGGACCATGACTTGCACTAAACTTCGTACTAAACACTTTGAACCCTTGCATACATAGTGTACATTTTGCTTAGGTAATATGTGCTAATTAAAGGAATTTGTATGTGAGCTCCACTTCTAGATATTTGAACTCAACTTTTGTGGCTAAAGGTCTTGATACATTGTTTTGCTAAACTATAAGTGAAGCGCAAATGGTAAGAAGTGGAGCTCAAAGTTAATCCCTTCTCTGCATTTCTTCCAAGTGGCTGACTCACTAATGACTAGTCGAAATATGTTCATGTCTTGCTCTGTCATATGTTCAGAAGATTTTGGTCGCAGATGCTTTTGAAGATGGCACAACAACGCCTAACTCGAGGATGGGGCTTTGCATGAGCTTGGAGGTTGATTATATTTTGTGCCCAAGAACGGATGCATGATGCCTTTCTTGATTCCCCCCCTGGCCCCTGTTGTGGGAAAACATATTGGTTTCCCTAGCATTACTCGACTTGTAAATCTATGTTGTGACTAAGTCGTTAACTTACAGTTGGTGCTATAGATGATAACTAGCTGCAGTCAATTGCATTCTATGCACTTAGCCCAGGGGACTCAGTATGTGTTGCAGCTTTCCTCTGCCTTGGCATCATTTTCTTACAGTTCGGGTCATGGCATTCATCAGATGTGGATAGCTCCCGTATAGATTGAGGTGCCTCTCAACCAAATCGGTTTGGTGCTTGGCTGAAGTCTCCCGTTTTGTTTTGTTGCTGTAGTACTTTGTTACCTTATAATCTACTCATAATCTACTCATCTGAAGGGTTGTCATCCAGTTCTCTGTTTCTGAGTTGTTGTCTCTGTATTACTCTATCATACTCTTTGGTATATATTTCTACTATTCTCAAATTGGTGGAATGGTAACTAGCTTTCTCTGTGTGTATTGGATGGTTTGTAACATGCTCGCATGAAGTTTAACTGGGAGTCTATCAATTGAAAGGAATAATTGGACCGTTTTCGTTGTGATGGCAGTAACGAACATTATAATCCTTCTTGCATTTTAAAAAATGGAACTGGCGACAGTTTTGGCAACGAATCTCCGTTCCTAATGATTGTAGACGCAAAGGTTAATAACGTAAAAAGTGTATACAGAAGCGACGATAAAATTGCGAGAACATTTAGCCACTATAGTTTACAAAATTTTCCTATCGTTGTTATTTGTCCTTTTTCTTGCAGTTAATTTAGCTTTTTCTCTTCAAATCTATGATCTTTGGTTTTTACATTTTGGGGCCGAGGAAAGCTGAGAAGACTTCCAATGAACTTACAAGTCTTTATAATTGTATGGAGCTTCGTAAGTTACGAGCCGAAACCGAGCAACGCAACTTATAAAAAAAATGTGAAAGTAGCATAAAGAATGTACATGAGGTTATTGACAGAGAAGAAGAATAAAAATGTACATCTTGTCTCAATAAATTATTGAGAACTTGGTAACGCGAAAGGTGAGCAAAATTAATGATTAGTCGAAGTGAGGACATATATATCATAGTTGGTGATACAGCTAAAAGTACGCCTCCAATCTACGGATAACACGTGGCAGTTATGACATGTAGTCCGTGCTGGCTTATTACTGATTTGGCACTTGCCATATCAGTCACCAGGCAGAATCCTAAAAGGACTCTGACTCTATCAGCTAAGATTGACATGCGATCCTCTAGGATCCTAATTCGATTTTGATTGGAGTTGTGCAAAACCTAACTCTACTAGGGCTCTCCTTCCTAGTACTATATAAAGGGGTCTAACCCCTCAGGTATAGACAACTTCACACAAACATATACACTGTGTCTTACTGCTTTTTCAGAGTTCTACACTGTTAGCCATCTCTGACTTAAGTATCGGAGCGTTCCCCCGCCGGAACCTTACCCGGCGGTCAATCCGTGTTCTCTTTTGCAGACCTATTTTCTGGTGTGGTTCCCGATCCAGTTTTTAGCTGCAACAGTTGGTAAGATATATGGTGGTTTTCTTAGAGAAAAATACTAAGGAAAAAGTCACACTATCACCAAAATTATGTCAAACTACCAAAAGTTGTGAACCAACCAACTTCTAAATAGAGATGTCAAAAGGGCCGGGCGGCCCGCGAGCTGGCCCGGCCCGGCCCGTTTTTTGCCCGGGCTGGCCCGGCCCGGAAGTGAACAGTAGAGGCCCAAAAATAAAGGGCATTGGACCTCGGCTTGGACCAGGCCGAGGTTTCATCAAAAAAAGCCTGGCCCAAAAAAGCTTGGGTTTTGGCCCGGCCCGAAAATGGCCTAAAATTAGGCCCGAAATTGGCCATGACGCGGTTCCAGGTTCCTCCCCGAGTGCACCGCCTACCAACGCTTCGTCGACCTCAGCCTCGACGCCATTGTCTCCCGCAGCGCCGATGTCGGCAAATGTATGTTTGCAATCACGTACAAAAGATAGTGAAAACAATAGCCTGTCCACCTTAAGTGAAGGATTAACAACAAAGAATATAATAATGCATGAACTTAGCAATAGTTCTCTTGGGAGTAGCCGAAATTAAAATGTACTTTTTATTGATCTTGATTTAGGCAAGTTTTAAGGTTAAGTTTTGACATGAATTTTTTTAAGGCGCAAGGTGCAGCCCAACGCAGGTGGTGCTCCTCGCCTAGGCTTAGGCACAACGCCTTGTATGTCGGGCACCCAGACTCAAGGCACATGGTAGCGAAGGAGGCGCCAACATGTTAAGAAGTTAAGCTGTTAATTGATGTCGTTGGGGTCATCTTGACCATCCTTTTTTTTCTTCTTTATTTCCTTTAAGACCTAAGACCTAAGACCTAAGACCTAAGTCTATCTCATACTCTTACTTCCCGTCGCGCACCCGTTGCCACTGTTCCTCTCGCCATCTCTGCTGCTGCCCTCACCGCACCGGTAAATGCCACTGCTACACCACTCCCCCGAAGCTGCTACCAGCTGCTCGACCACAAACAGCTTCTTTCTCTCTAATTTCACTCTCTCTCCCTCTCTTTCACACAAATAAAACCTATAAAAGAACATTTATTCCTCCATGGACCATGGGTTCAGTCTAGTAGCAATTCCGACTACTGTACCTACCGACACCATCTCTATCTTTTTCTTATGCCGTTGAGCTGAACCCATCTCTACCTTTTTTCCTTTATTGGCATCGTGATAAAAGGTAATCAAAACAGAGGAGAACTAACATGATGGTTTGGGTGATATTCACCTGTTATTATTCACTGCTAAACAGGGGAGAACTAAACACAGGAGAATTTATATCATTATATTCACATGTGATGGTTTGCTTACACGGAGAGGTAAAAAGGAAAAACGAAGAAGAGTTTTTGGGTTTAAGGCGATTTCAGTCTTTGCCGGAGTTAAGTTACAATTGGGGGAATTAGTAATGGTAAAATTAAATTTTCATAACAAATAGCTTTGATCTATGATGATTTCAATTTTTAGTTCCAACTTTTAGGAGTTGAGTTCCAATTTTAAGCACTGCCAAGTTTTACTCTTTAGAAAGGAAAAGGAAAAAGAATATCTATTTATTTGTTTTTATTTTACGTCTCACTTTGAAAATGTGCACCTGTCTAGGCTCTAGAGGCCGTTTGCACTTTAAGTGCGCATGCGTCTTTAATTACATTGGACTTGATTCACATCCCTTTTCTATACATTTATATTCTTTTGTCACTAAAAGATGCACCGGTGAACTTCTAAGCTCTTTAACAAAAATATGTTCAAGTTTAGTTAGAGATGTTCTATTTAATTACCAAATTAATCGGACTTTCAACTATGTTTCAAATATATAAATGAGAGAGAAGGGAAATCTTAATGGCATGGTCTCAATGATTATATAAGCATTACTCTTATGAGATCTAAGCTTGAGAATGACGTGTGGATATGTGCTATTGTGTCATTAAGTTTATGCATCTGAGTAGGTTTTTACACTAGTAAAATTTTGTATTAATTTGTCAAGTCCAACTTACTGAGTAGTGAACAATTAAATGAAAAATTCTTGAAGATATTTGTTAGTAAGACGCAATTAGAACTCACCTACAATCCCAAGCTCAGGGTAACTTGATTCAATGCAAGTTTGTCTGTAAAGATTGTGTAACTCTATTGGTCGTCTGTAAGGATTTTTTTTTTTTTAATCTGTAAAAAATCTCTTTAGGAAAATAGTTGAAACTTCTTAATATGTATATAAATTAAATAGTCTTTTTTGTGAAATTTTTTAGCTAAAGTCAAAAAGCACAGTTAACTTAAACAAACTTAAAAATTCAAAGAAGGTATTTTAATTAAAGAAAGTCAAAAAGTACATTTAATTTTACAAAGCTCTAAAACTCGAAAAAGATATTTTAGGTCAAGAAGCTTAGTAGTATGCTGAAAGTCGGAAACACAAAAACAAACTCTAACCTATTTAAGAAGGCATTTTAAGTAACGAAAATTTAGAAATCGTTTTTTTTTTCAAGGAAAAACGTTTAGCAATTTAATTCTTGGGATCATACTTACACTGTGCTGCTGGATCCACACCCATTAGTTTCATACTCTTGTATCACTAAAAAATGCATTAGTGAACTTCTATCCTCGTTAGCATATTAAATTTTGTCTTAAAGGTTCTAATTTAGCCTAACCCTTTTTAAAGTTAAAATCACACTTAGAGGGTCTTTTTAAGGAAAAAAAAATTGTTTAGGACTAGATCCACACCTATTTTAGTTAAACTCATACTCCTTTGCCACTAAATAATAGACTAATGAACTTTTAACTACTCTAGCGATAAAATATTTAATCTAACCAAAAATGTTGTAATCTATCTCGCACTTTTAAAAGTCAAAAGCTCTATTAATTTTGTAAACCTTTTAAACTTAAAGACGATATGTGAAAGATGCTTAATCTTAACCTCTTGGGATCATTTTTATATGGTGGGGCGGGATATCCACTCGTTTTGGTTACATTCATACAAAGATAATAACATTTAAATCTCTTGAGTGACAAAATATTTAAGTTTAGCCAAAAAAAAAGTTGTAATTTAGCTTCACCCTTTCAAAAATAAAAAACATCCTTAATTTTTAGAAATCTTCTAAATTTAAGAAGGGTATTTTAAGGAAAAAAAAATATTGAGCCGTTTAACGCCTTTTGTATCAACTTTCAGGCATGAAAAAAAATCATTAACCATTCGAGCTCAAATAAATTGGAATCTTCATAAATTGGTTTCAGTTGATCTTATCACTCATGAGCGTGAAATTTATAAAGATAATAACCAAATGAAGAACACGTTATCATCCAAATATATAGCATTTCAAGTTACAGTAGAATATTCAAAGATAATAATCATGTGAAAAAAATGTTACTATGCAAATAAGAGTATTCCAACCAGAAAAAAAAAAACATTAATCATTCGGCCTTTGAATCAGCTTTTTCTCTCAATTTAATAACCTTCTTGTATACAACACTACCTATTTTCTTCGCACACTGTACGTAATCTGATGTGATATCTGACGGATTTTCATTCCGAGGCTTTGACGTAGAACTATGACCGCATGGCTGTATATCTGCTAGTCATTTACACACAGATAAGGCTGAATCACGCCACTATGATAGGTTTATGTTTTGGAGTCTCGCATGTGCTCTTGCGAAGATTAAGTACGTTAATATAAGACTATGCAGAGAGCGGGACAAGGCCGGCCTCACTGCGCAATTTATGAAGCTGGAATTGCAGTTTGGCCTTGCTTTTTGTTTTTTGGCCTTGCTGTGGGTTGGTTATGGGTCCTAAACTTTCATGGGCGAAGGATGCCTGGTACTTATTGCTTCTGAGAGATTCAACTAAATGCTAAAGTAGATTCATTTATTCTGAACTCATTAGTCTCAGTAGCCTAATGCAGCTGTGAGGATCAAGTTATGAATCTGCTTAATAAGGATGTGTTAAGAACTAAGTTTTCGATTGTTAATGGCAGAGCAGAGTCAGTTTGGGACAGAAAGGCGGTCAAGTTTTAGACGTGTCTTAACTTCTCATAATTTTTCCCAAAATAGGATGCGTTTAGTAATCGTAAGAAACATCTTTTTATAAATCGGAAATCGATGTTTGCAATAGCCCACATAGCTAAGACGCAGATCAGCCATGGTATTTGCTTGCTTGGAAGATTATCTACACATCACACATACTACAAGTACCACGTTGCTTCATACTTTGAAACAATCTCCATGAATAATGAAAATTCAGTCTTAGAGAGGTCTTGTAGTCCCCAAAGGTGCCGTTCATGTCAAGATTGTCGCTAAAAGATTTTGTAATTTCTTCTCTGTTATGAAGTAGTTAAGTGCTAATGTTATAGTTGCTAGAGCCCTGAAGATTGTATATAGTTGGGGATGGATATAGCCTCTCCGTATAATTTACAAACACCATTCAGTGATATCTGATACTGAATAAATGCGACTGAGAGTTCAACTTCTGCAGATAGCATTTCTGCGTTCCATGTGTGGCCCCTGTAAAAAAATGTACACATGATCAGAGACATGCTAAGAGCAAAACCAGTGGTATAACTATTACGCAAGGTAGTATAATATGAAGGACATTTCTCTTATCTGTTGGGGCTTTTGTTTTGGGTGCTTGCAGAACCAGTGGTATAACAAGTGCTGACTTCCTCCACCTAGCCTTCTAATTTCCCACAATTTAAAATGCACTGATTTTCTTGAAGAATCTTGCACTTGGAACTTAACCCTCAAACGTATTCTGTGAAAGATCGCGACTTTTTGAACTCTTAAGGGAGCTCCCCTCGAAACCCTGAATCTGACCAGATAGATTATTGGGTACCCTTTAGATGTTCGAAGGATGACATAATTGTGCCTTCAAAAAGGTTATTTGAATACATAGGACTGCGACCACCGAGAGTGTTTGAAATTTCTCCAAATCGCTTGATTCTTCACATGTTTAATTCCTTTAGATTTTTCAAGTTCCCCACTTATGGTGGTAGTCACCTGAGCAAATATTGGGCCTAACTGGAGACCTAAAGTCAGGAAAAAAGTTCAATAATCTGCTTAGGTATCAGCACAGTTGAGCGATTAAGTCGTAGGCCTCCAAATGATTGTAGACTTGTGCAATTACCCAATACAATATGTATGTATCGATCAGGCATATTTCCTCTCAATATGAGAATAAGCAATTGAACAATGTTGCCAATAGATGTTGGATTTTTCCTGAGACGTTATTTGCTGACATGCCTAGTCCTTCCAACTCGAAAAGTTATCCAATGGGTTTAAGAACACTGCCTCTGAGCGTATTTCGGGCTAATGTCAAGGACATTAGGTAGATAAAAGTGGTATGCTTTCAATAATGTGGTAGCTTACTTGAGAGATTGGTAAAAGATTTTGGATACACACCACCCAAGCCATTGTCCTCTAAAGCCATTGTTTGTGTACTGGTACAATTGACTAAAAAATGGAGGGATATCAAGTCATTGGGTGTATCAGTTTTAAGTTGATATCCACCAAAATCTAGTCTTTCTAGGTCATGAAGGTTTCCCAGATTCATTGGTGCAGACCAACTGAAGCTGCGAATAAGAATATCGAAAACTACAGATTCAGAAGCATTAGGCATAAAGTATTTCTTGTGGGATAGTTCCATGAAAGCTGTTATTCTTCAGATAGATTGTTGTTTCCGACATGAGGAGATGCTGAAGCCACTGGTTTTTTGAGCCAACAAAGTCTAGCACTGTTGCCTGTGGCAGTAAAGCAGATCGAATAACAGTAGCTTAGAAAGTATGTTTATGTGCTACTTGGTTTTAGAGGACAGCACACCAACTGAAAACAGAATCAAAGATTTCAGTATGTATGACTAATTAAAATCTTGCTGGACTGAAAATAGTTTGCTTGAAGTCAAGAAATCGATAGTGAAAACTTTCATCGATTGTTGGACAAACATTGTAAAGTAGACTTGAGTCCATCATTTTTTCCAAATTGAGCGGTCTATAACTGCAATTGGCTCCACCTCTTTAAGCTTCTCTCTCTGTGTGTGTCCATCTCTCTCTTTACTCATTATAATCCTTTGTAATCCGATGGAGCTCTTTGACAACATTCCCACTGTCCATTCTCTCATGTGGCAATTCTGCAGAGCATATAACTCCAAGTTGGAGAATAGACTCCAAACATGACTTGAGTTTAGCAAACTCGCCTTCGCCACGCCTGTTCTTATTCAAACCTTCCAATTCTTCAAGTATGATCGTTGAATCAACAATCTCCATCACGCGATCAGGGAGAGCAAACTTGACATAGTTATGAAGGCTAAAGTTGTCTATAAACATGTTGTCAGTAGGTCTTTTTCCGGTAAACATTTCCAACAACATGATTCCATAGCTGTACATGTCAGCTTCTGTTGATACTTCCTCCCCCATGCCATATTCTGCAGTGTGGAACAGCTTAGATACTTCTTTAGACATGTAGATGGAACTGTATAAGCAGATTAGCAGCTTCATCACAGATTCTTTTGGTATGAAACGCAACAAGGAGTAACTTAGTATATATCAGGCTCCAAATCTAAAATCATCTCCAAATCTCCAAGATGAGATTCGGTTAGCAGCTACAATTTGCAAGATCATGAAAGGAGGACTAACTAATACTCCCACCATCTCAATGGATTTTCCCCTTTGACCCTCTGTGATAGCCTTGGATTAATGCTGGTACAAGCAACTACTGAACCGAACTTAGATGGCAATCACATATTAAATAAGTATTATTTGGCAAGGCAAGCTAGGGTCAATACAACGAGTAAAGTCAACGTTTGCAGGCACTAAATCTATCCTGGGAATTTTTAACTGTCAAAGGGGAAAGCGAAATGGAGTATATGAATGAGCATTATGTACCTGGAGCGACATATCCAAGTGTTCCTCGAATCCCAGGTGAACTAGAATGTGCATTGTTTGATAGATTTGTATTGGCTGACAGAAACCTTGCGAGGCCAAAATCACCAACATGTGCACAAAGGTCACCGTCAAGAAGAACATTGCTTGGCTTGAGATCACGGTGGCAGATTATCGTTTCACAATGATGGTGAATATAATCCAATGCAGAAGCCACATCAATTGCAATGCCTAGTCTCTTGACCAAGTTCAAGTTCAACCCCTGCTCTTCAGCTTGTGTTGGATGCAACCAGCTATCTAAACTCCCATTTGGCATAAATTCGAAGACCAAAGCCTTGAAGTCTTTGCCATTGAAATCTAAGCTTGAGCAAACGGTGATAATCTTTATGAGATTCCTGTGACGGAGGATTCTCACCATATCGCACTCTGCCACGAAACTCTTGTTAGCTCCACGTTCTTGAAGTTTAAGTATCTTCACGGCAACAATGTGTTCACCAGAATTTAGACTGCCTTTGTAGACAGAACCATACCTACCCTCGCCAATCAAATTACTTGGGGAAAATTCATTGGTAGCATGAAGAAGTTCTGCATAAGTGATTTTTTGATATTGGTTTTCCAAGAGTGAGGCAGAAGAGGTTCTCTGTTGGGATTTTTTGAGTCCATAAAAGATCAAAAAAAGACTTCCTAACAGCAGAACAATGGGAGGAATGATTATAAGAGGTATCATTTTGTCAGGAAATGCTCTTTTATTCTTCTTTGAGAACTTTATGGGACAGGCAGGCAGATGCAGTGGTTGAATTCCTCCACAAAGCTTCATATTTTTTCCCACGACTGAAAATGCACTAATGTTGTTGAAAACTCCCACTTTTGGAACTTCCCCCTCAAACATATTATGCGAAAGGTTGAGGCGCATTAAACGTAGCTTGCCTAGAAACTCTGGAATCTGCCCAGACAGATTATTTTGGGACAGATCAAGTTGTTGGATGCCTTTTAATTGGTCAAGTGATGATGGAATGGCGCCATCCAAAAAATTGCCTTGCAAATCTAGGTACTCCAGTACTTGACAACTACCAAGAGCGCTTGGGATTTCTCCCGTCAATTTGTTTCCTCGGATAGACAATGCTCCGAGGTTTTTCAAATTGCCCACTTCTGATGGAATTGGTCCTGTTAATTCATTTAGATCCAAGTATAGGCCGATAGAGAGGGAAGAAATTCCAATAACTTGCTCGGGTATCACGCCAGTTAGGCGATTGCTTCCTAAATCAAGTAATTGTAGATGCGTGCAGTTACCCAACTAAGCCGGTAGACTGCCCACGAGCTTGTTTGCTGCAGCAGCCACAAAGCTCAGCCCGGTAATGTTGCCAATGGATGGTGGAATTTTTCCAGAGATGTTATTGTCCACAATCCGCAGTTGCTGCAACTTGGAAAGTTTCCCAATGGATTCAGGAATGCTGCCAGAGATCATGTTATGATCTATTGATAGAAAGTACAAATTGTTGAGGTTGCCAATCTCTTGTGGTATGCTTCCGGATATTTTGTTCGATCGCAGCCACAATATCTCCAGTTTAGACGACAGATTTGCAATAGAACCGGGCAACACACCTCCAAATTGATTTTCGAAGAATATCAAGTTTCGTAGATTAGTGCAATTTGTTAAGGAAGCAATGAAGCTCAAGTCGTCCGGTTTATTCGACCCAAATCGGTTTTCATTAAGTCCTAGAACCTCTAAGTAGCGAAGGTTTCCCAGATTCGTCGGTATAGGCCCCGCGAAATCGTTCGAAGACACGTCCAAGAGTAGAAGTCCAGAAGCGTTAGCCATCGAGGGTGGAAACGAACCCGAGAACTCGTTATCTCCGAGGTAAAGGCGCTTGAGGTTTGGCAGTGTGAGGCCCAAATCTAGTGGAAGATGACCATGCAATCGGTTGACTGCGAGGCCAAAGGAATATATGGATGAGATATTGTAAAGCTGCAGGGGAAGCGTACCGGACAACTGGTTATCACCTAAATTAAAAATCGTCAAGTTGCGAAGCTGCCCAAGTTCGGAAGGAATGTTTCCCTCCAGCTTGTTAGTGGCCAAACTAAGCCCATGAAGAGAGGTGAGGTTCACGATTGAAGGTGGGATTCTGCCTGCGACATGAAACGGTTCTCGGTTAGGCATGAATTCTGATCAATGCACCTCCAGTACTGTCGATGAATAAGTTTAATTAAATTGGACAATTTTTCTAGGTACATTGTGTTACAACCCATGAATCGAACTCTATCTATTATGTAGTTAACCTTTCTAGATACATTGTATCATAATTTATTATTATCACTGTCATAATCCTTCTAATTGATTATTTATTTCATCAAACAGATCGTAACAATTGCTAAAGAGATTTAATGTATTTTACTAAAATTACATTTGACTAATTATACCAGTATTTACCTACACATACTTTCTTATTTTCTCTAATATAGTGCGCCCACAAGTTGGACATGCAAGAATACACCAGTTGTACACGTGTATTACTAATTAGGCAACATACTTTTCATCAATTTTTTGTCACTGAGAATATTTTGGTGACCTTGGTTCACTTTTGTGGTATGAATGTCGAAGTAGAAGAGCAAATTAGAAAGTGAAAATAACCTTGCGGCTTTTGAGAACAAACAACAATTAAAGCATGTTATTATATTGAATGTTGTAGTTTCATCTCAAAATATCATATGATAACTTGTTTTAGTACTAGTATCTTTCAAATGTTTATGTTTTTATTTTGGTACAGAGCTCGAAAATATAGACTTACCATTTTCTTCTTCTTTTTGTAGTGAAAGTGTAATGAGCAAAACTTAATTAATTATTACTCCACCAAAAATATGGATCACGAGAAAAGAATGGATTTATCTCATCTGTTTAAAAGGTAGTTAAGATACTGTATAGAAGATTACAGTTTCATGTGAATTGTAAAACCATCTAATTAAGGAAAACTTCTCTTGGCCGCGGCAATTTTCATCCCTCTCTAGAAAAGAGACGCCATTATCGCTCTTATAGACAAAAGTGAAAAAAGAGCGTCTCCTTTCAACGTCCATGCCCTGCTTTTTTTGTTCTACAGTAATGCATGTCATAACAATAAGACATGATATGAGGAAGAACTTAACGTATAGTACTGATTCTTCCAAATATTTATTTTCTATCTTAATAAATGATTAGAAAGTATAAATTTATCTTTTCTTCTTCTTTCTGTACAAAAGTGTACGAGTGAAGCTTAACTAACAAATTATTCTCCAAAGCAAACGGACCACAACAAACTAATGGATTTATCTTATTTGTTTAAGGGGTAGTTAAATACTATAGAAAACATTACAGACTTACAAAAAAATATTATATGATATATATTTTTCTTGGTCAAGGCAACTTCGACCCTGTTTTGAAAGAGATATTATGCTCTTATGGACACATGTCAAAAGAGAGAGCCTCCATTCACAATCAGTTTGTTACTTCATTTGTTTTATGATAATGCATGTCATAAGATTAAGGGATTCAAGGAGCGAGATTTTACGATTAATTTGTTTTATGGTAATGCAGTGTGAGGCCCAAATCTAGTTGAAGATGACCATGCAATCTGTTTCCTGCGAGCGCAAAGAAATGTACGGATGATATGTTGTAATGCTGCAGGGGAACCGTACCTGACAACTGGTTAATGCCTAAATCAAGCACAATAAGGGAGGTGAGGTTCCCGATTGAAGGTTGGATTCTGCCTGTGACATGAAACGGTTCTCGGTTAGGCATAAATTCTGATCAATGCGCCTACAAATGTCATAATCATTTTAATTGATTATTTATATTATTAGACATATAGCAAGAATTGCTAAAGAGATTTAATGTATTTTACTAAAATTACATTTGACTAATTACACCAGATTTTACCTACACATACTTTCTTATTTTCTCTAATATAGTGCGTTCACAAGTTGGACATGCAAGAATACACCATTTGTACACATGTATTATTAATTAAGCAGTATACTTTTCATCAATTTTTGTCACTGAGAATATTTTGGTGACCTTGTTTCACTTGTGTGGTACGAATGTCGGAGTAGAATAGCAAATTAGAAAGTAAAACTAACCTTGCGGCCTTCGAGAACGAACAACAGTTAAAGCATGTTATTATATAGAATGTTATAGTTTCGTCTCAAAATATCATACGATAACTTATTTTAGCACTGGTATCTTTCAAATGTTTATGTTTTTATTTTGGTACATAACTCGAAAATATAGACTTATCGTTTCTTCTTCTTTCTGTACTGAAATTGTTATGAGCAAAACTTAATTAATTATCATTCCGCAAAAAATAAGGATCACGAGAAAAGAATGGATTTATCTCATTTGTTTAAAAGGTGTTTCAAATACTGCATAGAAAGTTACAGCTTCATGTAAATTAAAAAAAAACCATATAATTAAGGAAAACTTCTCTTGGTCGGGCCAATTTTCGTTCCTCTCCAGAAAGGGACATCATTATCGCTCTTGTAGACAAAAGTGAAAAAAGAGCGTCTCCTTTCATCGTCAATGCCCTGCTTCATTTGTTCTACAATAATGCATGTCATAACAATAAGACATGATATGAGAAAGCGCTTAACATATGGTACTGATTCTTTCAAGTATTTGTTTTTTTTATCTTAATAAATGATTAGAAAGTATAATTTTATATCTTTTCTTCTTCTTTTTGTACGAAAGTATATGAGTAAAGCTTAACTAACAATTATTCTCCAAATCATACGGACCACAACAAAATAATGGATTTATCTCATTTGTTTAAAGGGTAGTTAAATATTATAGAAAACATCACAGATTTATATAAAAAACTATATGATATACATTTTTCTTGGTCAAGGCAACTTCTGACCCTCTTCTGAAAGAGATATTATACTCTTACGGACATATGTCAAAAGAGAGAGCGTCCATTCACCGTCAGTTTGTTACTTCATTTGTGCTATGTTAATGCATGTCATAAGATTAAGGCAATCAAGGAGGGAGATTATACGGTTAATTTTGACGTAAGTAATACTATGATAACTATTAAGGCTACTTCATAATCATTGTTAGCCTGATACCATCAATTTTAGTATCCGTTGCCAAAACATAACTATAATCTTCTTAACCTAATTAAAAATGAATATCTAAAATGTGCATTTAGATAACGTACTTATCTATGAACTCGATTTTTGAGATACCATGCTATAGCTCCCCAAGCATTGTTCGGGTACTATGCTAGTTAGCAATTAGTGAAAGGGGTTATTTATGCAAGGTGCACCCAAATTTATCCACAGTTGTGTTCGGCGCTACGATATTTATTTTCCTTCTCCTTCTCTCTCTCTCTCTCTCTCTCTTTCTAATCTGGCACCACCACCTCCTCCCCCCCCCCCCCAAAACCAGACCTCCTTCCCCGACGTCTCCAATATCAGAAGGTCACGTTGGTACTGCCTCCACTTTTTCACAGAAGTAGACGGGCCGCACTCGCCAAGTACAACTCCTAGTGCACCCCTTCCACCCTGGCAGCGCCGGTGGCCTCGTCGTCATACACGCACCTAACAACCACTCCACAACCACAGTAAAAATTACCACCCAACCCACATGTTGCCGCACGAACCACCGCACCATGCCACACGCTGACAAATAGCCACATCACTACCCCAAATGTGCAATTGCCATCACCACTCTATTCACCAACCACCGCGTCCACCAATCACCATACTCACCACCGTCGACGCTTGGATTTTAGGATCTGGATTTGGTTTTGAATTGGTAAGGGTAGGCGTGGAGGTTGATAGCGACAAACTGGTGGCGGTAAGTGTGGTGGTTGATAGGGGAGAAGTGATGGCAATAGGTGTGGCCGGTGTGGGTTGCAATGGTGGTCGAGGCTGTCCAATGATTGGAAGAAGGAGATTAGAAGGGGAAAAAGGGGGCAAAAAGATCTTTTTGGCCCTAGGAAATTCTGAATTCTTTGGACAACCTGAAAATTTTGCAACCTTGTCACTTTGACGAAGATTTTGACCGGAATTTGGTGGAGAGTGTCAGATGTCACATTTATGCGAGTTTGTAGTGTGAAATAACTAAAACAAACTTTATGGTGCCAAACATTATCACGTTTAAGCTTGAATGCACCTCACCTAATTAACCCTTGATGAGAGTAAGAGGAAGCTTACCTTGGAAAGAGTTGTTATAAAGCGAAAGAATCTTTAGATGAAACAATTGGCCTATATCTGGAGGAATGGTGCCATGGAAGCTATTGTTGTTGAGAAATATCTCCCTAAGGAAGGTCAGCCTTCCAATTTGAGGAGACACTGAACCCCCTAAATTTTGTGACACCAACTGTAGTGCGGTTACTCGTTGATGCTGGAGATCGCATTTAACTCCTTTCCATTCGCAGAAATGGAGAGAATCATTCCATGAGCTAAGGACTGCGAGGGGGTCTTCCTGAATTAGATCCTTGAACGCGAGCAAAGCCTGTCGATCCGTCTCATTCGTGAAACCGGCTGCGGCAACCGATCCTCTGCAGTTCATGGCAAAGAGAAGCGAAGAGAGTATAAGAGACAAGTTTAGTACCCTTCGAAACATGTTAGAAGAGGCCATGACCATGCACATCAAGTGTGAGAAGAAAGATGAGCTTCAACTGGTAATATAGAGGAGGCCATGACCATGCACATGTTAGGGTCGACCTCCAGTTGACCTGCTTTTTAGTCTTCGGCTGCTATGGCTCCCACCTATTTGAACTTAAGGCTTAACGTCATTAGTAAGCTGAAGTACAAGGTGCCCAGATCCAAAGTTGGAGGACGATCAAAGCCGTCCACCTGTATATGAAGTATAAGGAATACCTGGCACTGCAACAACGCAATCATTGATGGAAAATCTTGCTTGAATCGAGTTCTAGTTTAAACGAATGACCTGCAGTTAGGGTCGACCTCCAGTTGACCTGCTTTTTAGTCTTCGGCTGCTATGGCTCCCACCTATTTGAACTTAAGGCTTAACGTCATTAGTAAGCTGAAGTACAAGGTGCCCAGATCCAAAGTTGGAGGACGATCAAAGCCGTCCACCTGTATATGAAGTATAAGGAATACCTGGCACTGCAACAACGCAATCATTGATGGAAAATCTTGCTTGAATCGAGTTCTAGTTTAAACGAATGACCTGCAGTTAGGGTCGACCTCCAGTTGACCTGCTTTTTAGTCTTCGGCTGCTTTTTTTTTGGGTAAAAGGTCCGGGAGATGCATCACCCTTCTTGTATATCTAAAAATGGTGAATATTTAATTTGCTTCGCATCACATGAAAGACCGCTTGAACAAAATTGAATATGCATGTCTTTCATCTTTTTGATTACTCAACAAAGTTCAGATCACAAAATTGAAAAAAAGAAACTTCAAAATCAATGAATACCTTGAAAGCTCCGTATCAATTTCAATTCATTAGAATCAAAACTCCACGAAAAATGGTGCCATCTCGATCAATGGAAAGTGATTGATCCGAAAGTCTCTCTCTCTCTCTCTCTCTCTCTCTCTCTCTCTCTCTCTCTCACACACACACACACACACAAAAAAATAGATAACAAAAGAAGAAAAAAAATGACGCGCATAATCGAAATGCAGTGGTAAACAACAAATATGTCGCCCCCCTCTCTGCACTTAAAGGTACTTCCACTGATTCGCAGGAAGTTCTTCCCCAGAAACCAATTCAGGAAAAAGGCCGACGCATACTCTGAAAATTCAGGACGGGCTCCAATACTTGTCTTATGTTATTCTCTCAACACTAGTGCCCGCTGCTTAAAAAGTTAATAAATTAATCGCCTTTCTTATTCCTCTCTGCAAAGGGCACATGTATACAATTCCAGGTGGTTAGTCCCATGATTTTTGAAAGGGAAAAATTAGACGTGGCCCTGAAAATCGAACATGTTTGGTGTTTGGATTATTCCCATGGTTTTTGAGGTGCATAAGCCGCTTAATGTTTGGATTATCCCTAAGATTTTTGGGCAATTCAGAACATTCTGAAACATGTTTCACGCTTCAGAGTGAGATAACTTTCTCACCTTCACATTCTGGTCCACCATCAAGGAAGAATTATGACCCAACCTTGTTTTCAACACTATCTTGCTACCGTTCATGGCCTCTTGACCCTCCTCATACAAAATGATGTAGGGGGCCTGCAAATACAGCATAATGGGAAATGGTTCAATGTGAATGCCCTTCCCGGCCAACTCTTTTCTGGTTAATACCGGGGACCAACTTGAGGTCATTTTCATATTCGACCATTCATTTCCTGGTCATACATTGTTTTCAAAGAATGTTGTCCCACAAATTGAATTGTTAACTTTGGCAAAATTGTAGAAACATTAATCCATTGACCATTCATACTTTCTTACTTGCTAGATATTCAGCAATGAGAAGTACAAGAGTGTCATGCATCGAGCAGCTGTCAATAACAAAGTTACAAGAAACCTAGCTTTGTATAATTAGCTCCTATTACCGGTTTGTGAATCGAAAAAGTGCGTTTGACAGAAGTCATATGTTGGATGGATGAAGAGTTGAACAAACAATGCATAAATCTCCGACCAACCAACACCCCGAGTCCTTTGTGTTCACCACATCCCTCTCTATATAAACTTTTTTTGGTACAATCCCTCTCTATATAAACGACTGATTACCAGCACCCACTCATGCTCATTGCTCAACCAAGCTTAAACTCGTGGGTTTCTTTTCCATTAAACTGCTGCTTGTCATCAAATCAACCATGGCTCATTCCCAACACCCATCCATTCTGTTAATGCTGTCAGGTGTCACTTTATCATTAATGAGCGGCAACAAAATTGTTGCAGAGGCGCGCCACCTCCTGGAGACGACCTTGCCTGAGCTTCCTACACCTGAATTTTCGGAGCTTCCGAGACCTGAGCTAGCTGAGCTACCGCCATTCCCTAAGGTGGAGCTGCCACCATGGGTTGTGATCGATATGAATAAAATTTGGAATAAAAGATTTCATTTGCGGTGGTTAGAGGCTACAAGTTTTAGTTAGCTAGCTAATTTAAAACCAAAATTGTGCATTCGCAAGTGTATGACCTAATTCAGCACATAGCTTGTACGAAGTGGCATTTTAGAAACCGAGGCAGTAGTGGTGGCTTGATCATTGGAGTTTGCTTTAGTTCGAAAAGGTTCTTCATACTTTACTTTAGTTAGGAACTACTGTTATTTTATTCTAGAACTAATCTCAAAACTGTACAGTTTTAGTACCCAACTTTGAAGGTGCGCCAAAAAAGTACCTAAATTTGAAAAAATGACTCAAATGAGTACCTCGACTAAAGTTGGGTATTAAAACTGTACTAGGGGTAAAGTTGATGGTACAATTTTGGGATTAAACCTTTATTATGAGCAGTGATGACTGAATTGTTAATTTGTAAACTTTGCATGTAAAGTTGGACATTCAAGAATGGTGATACATAGTTACTAAAGAGAGAACAAGAATTATGTTTGATGTTGGATTGAGTATACATGTGTTTTGAACTATATATAGACTATAACATAAGCTAGCATATTTGGGATGTTTACGGGCTTAGAATACGACTTAGGAACTTGTCGTTGGCGATTTGATTCAATATTATCATCCTTGTAAGGCTAATGTGGTAGCTTTAGTTCCTACTCAACCTCCGTTGTTAGCGGACCTATAGAGTTAACGTTTGGTATTGGCAGTTCAGATGGCCAGCTGCCACATTTCCAGGTTGCTTTTATTATTAGGAGAATCAAGTCTTGTTAGATGAGCCATCCGGGGTTGGTTAGTATTATGGATGGCGCGAAGATGGTCAAGGAACCTGAACTTTGTGTCGAGGATGAAGGTACCTTAAGGACGGGGCTCAAGATTTCAGAGTTGAGGATATAGTTGTGTATTTTAGCTCATACTTCGGGTTTTGCGGTGAATACTGGTAGCACTAGGACATATAAGATCTTTGTGAGAACTTAAGGCCAAGCATCTGCTACATGAGGTACCTTAGTGGAAGTGGGACTATGTGATGGGAGACTTTGTAGTTGACTCGTCGAGAACTTTAGGTAAGCATGATGCAGTGTGGGTTATTGTTGATCGTTTGACCACATCCGAACTTTCACTTTTTGTTTGTGCCAACTTTACCATAGAGAAGGGGGCCAAGTTATATATCCAGAATATAATTACGCTACACAGTGTACCAGTTTATATTGTATCCGACATGGACCAACAATTCACGTCTTGTGATTGGACTAGACTTCTGAGGACTTCAGCGACACTTGGGGTGAAGGATTATTTAGTCAGTTAAGAGAAAATAAGGTCGGATAAGGCACGATAACAATTTATATCGGATGAAGCCCCATATTACAGGCCAGGATTATCTTGCCGCCTTCACCACTGGCAGGAACCACCATTCTTAACCCACCTCCACCATGCCACCAAAACACCACCATATTAGCTACTTTCACCAACGACAACAACCACCATTCTTAACCCACCTCCACACTACCAGCACCATCAACCAACCACCACGCCGCCATCACTACAAACACCATTTAAACGCTTGACCTATTGCCTGCCAAGCTCCAGCACCCCTAGATCGTACCCACCATATTAGCAAGCCCACCTGCACCATAGCAAGCACTATCCAAATGCGCCACCCATCGCTTATGAAGATCCATCACCACAAATCATACCAACCACTTATTGCCACCAAGCTCTATCACCCACGATTCAGACCCACCACCCATCGCCACCAACGTCCATCACCCACGATTCGAACCCATCACCAATTGCCACAAAACTCCATTACACATCTAGCTACGCCGTAAAAAAACCACGACAGCACCACCAATCACCTGCACCCTCACCTCAAAGGGAAAGAGAGGCAATTGGCGACGGTCAGTGAAGAAGATCGGTGGCGGCAATGGGCTATATTAAACGCCTTGGGTAAAAGTAATCCCCCCTCAGTACAGACTTATGACACTCCAGAGGGATAAAAGCAATATGTCGGATATGTTATCCACCTCTTAGATGCATGGCCAATCATCGAATATATGATTATATTTATCCTATTCGAAGATCTTATCCCGCGTGTCAAACTCAACATTTTGGTACTTTTTGTCTGGATTTCAATACTGCTTTTTATCCGGACTTTGGAGTACATGCATGTTACATGCTTGTTTTTTAGACCTTTATGGTAATTGGGACGAGCATTGCCTTTTTTCCTATAAAACAGTTGTTAGGCAAGCATTGTGATTTACTTGCATTTAGTGACCGTTGCTCGTTTGGTGAAACTTTATCGTTTTGTAACGATTTATCGATATAAATGGAGAAGAGGGTAAGATGTAGAGATAGCATTCACAGTGTGCCGGAGTTTGTGATTTAAGGATTCTGATATTTATGACCATATTTATCAGTGGATTTAATTGTACCAGAGTTTGTGATTTAAGGCTGTTCAATATGTATTTAACACAATCTAATGATATAAATGGAGAATAGGTTAAGATATAGAAATAGCATTCACAGTGTGCCGGAGCATGTGATTTAAGGTCATTGATATTTATGACCATAATTATCAGTGGATTAAATTGTGCCGGAGCTTGTGATTTAAGGATGTCTAATATGTATTTAACACAATTTAATCCACCGATAAATATGGTCGTAAATATCAATATCCTTAAATCACAAACTCCGGCACACTGTGAATTCCATTTCTACATCTTACCCTATTCTCCATTTATATCGCTAAATCGTCGCTAAACGATAAAGTTTTACTGAACGAGCAATGGTCACTAAATGCAAGTAAATTACCATAAACCCGTTTTGATATCAGGGGTATTATATTCACCCCCCGTTGAAAGAAATTTGGCCTCAAATTTCACAATACTTACGACATCCTGGCATTACGCTTTCACTACGTAACTCTCATAGCAACAAAATAATAGTGAAGCACTGCCTAAATTTTGCACCAAAATTCATATTTCACAAATACTCAAACGTAACAATTAACTTTGAAATCGTGATGCTAAGCTCAAACCTATCATTATCACTTGCGTTCTAACAGTTCCAGAATCTCACGAATCAATGACCTCGATATTCAAAATTTAATTCTTATTCCAAATACACTCTTAAATTCAAAATCTATGTTCACAAAAAAAATAACTAACTTCCATTCGAAATTTATTATCGCATACAACCAATTTCCAAAAGAAATTTTCCTTCAAATCGCCCATGTCTCTTACCTCAAGAGACAACATCACTTTCAAAAGTCCCAACCTATCTAAACTCTGAACATGTAACCATATACTCGCATAATCTCTATCTAGCTATTATGATACAAGCTACTCTACGACTTTGATTAGTTTTTGGTAACTAGAAGCATTTCCTCCCCACCATCCTGAGCCAACTTCATCCAAATGAGAGAAGTCCTCGAATTTCTCAATCCATATAACATGTCATACCGACATGTACTCTTAAATTATGTGTGGTTCAATCCATAATCAGCTAGAGACGTAAACTGTAATTGTGATAGAAAAGAATAAACCACTTAATCTAGTCAAAGACATTGAACAACTAGTTTTTGCCCTCGATTACATCCCTTTGTATTAGGTTAGCTCATGCCTCAAGGTCGCGGACAAAATCATGTATGACTGACTATCAATCTAGAATTTTGAGCTACATGCTACAACAAAAATTGCACAGTTCAACCATCACTACCCGTGAACCTGAACTCACATCCATATTTTGCCCAATCTGTTTCCCTTTTTCACCTACTGTCATGTAATTGTTTAAATATGTCCTTTATGGCATCTTTTCATGCCTTCTGTGTGGCATAAGTACGCACCTTTTATTAACACATTGTACTCTTCGGTGAAGCAGCCTCGTATATGCTTGTGCATTCCTATTTCTCCTTTGTGTCAAATTCTGTGATCGTCCTTTTCAACAAGGACCATGGTTTCAACCCATTTTGCGCGTGAGTGTAAAGGTAGATTGCCATGTGTCCCCATTTAAGTGGTGCATACACTTGGGTAAACTTTTACTCCATTTTTTGTTATTTCATAATCTCGCGCCCATACAAACTCGGATTCAATCGACTCAATTTCCATTGAACTCGCCTTTTCGTCCTCTTCGATTTAATTGTCAAATTATATTTTCTAAAATTGTTAAGCTATCCTATTTGAAATGTAAAGTTTTGGATACTTTGTGGTTTTTATGCCATTGAAATATTTTAATGCTCATTAGACCATTTTTGAATTGAACTAATATTTAGAACTTACACCTAGTGAGGTTAACACGATGCCATCGTGGGATATGTCAATTTCTATTAGTATTCATATTTTGAACTTAAAACTTTCACGTGCTTAGGATAATATGTTTTATGCTCACGTATTATGTGTTCCAATTAATTTTTTGAATACGTTGCTTCGGCTTTGATTTGATCTTTGTTGGATCAGTATGCCCAAATGAAAATATTTGTCGTGCTAAGAATATTTGTCGTCTTTGTACCTCTGATTCAATGTGTTACACTTTTTACTCTGGTATATGTTATTGGATACCTAAGTCGTACTCCGTGTGTGTGTGTGTGTGTGATATTTGCTGAGCTTTGTGCTCATGCTCCCTTATCTTCTCATATCGTGTAATTAAGCTGATATGGTTTAGAAGAGGTTAATACTTCTTCCTTTTACTTTTAACACTTCTCCCTTTGGCTTTGGAGATATGAATATTTGTAACACTTAATGAATTTTAGTGGCTTTTCAGAATCCCATTTTGAAAAATGTTTATTTGTTTTTATGAAATCCGTTGCAGTTGTCAAGATTGGTAGTTAATGCGTGTGTGCTTTGATTTGCATGAAGTTTTATCTAATTACCTATTATAAGGTAACATTTTTTTAAATGTTCGGGTATTATATTTCTCAAAAGCACTCGAAATAGTATGTGAAGGTCATCCTTCGGGTCCATCCCAAACTTGCCCAATAGTTTCAATCTAATTTATGTCGTGCATCGGGTAAATTTGACCAATTTTCTCTTCTACTTTAAGAGTGTGTTTGATCCCGGAATTTCAAAGTACTTTACATTTCAAAATCCATTCAGTCTAAAAGCCGTTGATTTACAAATTTTATGGAATTGCGAATTCACAATTTTTTAGTACGTAGATTTACATCTGAAAAATTAAACCCAAATAACTTGATAGTGTATGGATACAAACCTTTTTTTTATGACATAAATGTAGCTAAAATTAATTATAGGGACAAAAAAGAGTTACTTTCTCTTAATAATTGTGGAAGAGATTTGACCAAAAACTAGTCTGGATTTCTTGAGGGAGATTTTAGCACACCAAATCTCCTTTGGAAATCCCTTCTAGAATTTGGTAAATCTATCTTATCACAATCCAAATAAGGAATTTTGTGAAATGTATTTTCAAATCCGTTGCAAAGTAAAATCCTTAGGTTAATTATCTCATCCAAACACACTCTAAATCTCTATTTTCAAATCCACTTTCTCGTTGAAGCTACCCCACACCGGAAGCAAAGCTGAAGTTTAATAGTGCGCTCCATTCTAGACCATTAAATACTTAGATCTCTAGCAGACACTAAGAGAGAGAACGCAAAACTAGGCCTCTTATTGAATAACTTACATAGACGGAGTGAGCGTGAGTTCATTTGAAGAACACGTGGTTGCTTTGAGGTGGTGGTACAGGAAGGGGCAGATAGCAGCTTTAGCGACAAAAGATTGCTACTAAAAGTATTTTGTCACTGTTGCTAAAATTTATAATAACAATCTTTCATTGCTAAAATGCGTTTAATGACATTTTTCTATCAGATCAGAGGTGATAGAAAATTAGTGCAGTGTAGCTAAATGCATTTTAGCAAGTCTCCTCTGTAATTTTCGTCAGAGCTGTCTTGTCAAGCACACTTCCAATGTGATCAAACTCGGAACTGTCTTTTTCTTGTGATAATGCAAGTCAAGAAGAGACTATGCAAAGGAGGGCAAGTCCAATTGCAAGTCCTGTCGAGCACATCTTCAATACGGAAACTGCTGGTCAACTAAAAATGCAGGTCAACTAAAGAACATGCAAAAGAATGCAAGTCCAACTACAGGTCTTGTCAAGCAAACTTCCAATGTAGCTAAATGCAGAATCGTCTTGATCATGTCGAAAATGCTCGGTCACCGGAGGACTTTGCACATGATGGCGAGTCTAAATGCAAGTCTTGCCGAGCAGATCTTAAAAGAAAACCGATAAGTCCTGTCACGCCTGCGTGCATAGTGCCAATCGACCAAGGACCTTGCATAAGAGGGAAAGTCCAAA
This sequence comes from Escallonia rubra, assembly GCA_033065855.1. Lineage (NCBI taxonomy): Eukaryota > Viridiplantae > Streptophyta > Magnoliopsida > Escalloniales > Escalloniaceae > Escallonia > Escallonia rubra. The sequence goes on from JAVXUO010001768.1 coordinate 37,099, forward strand.
TGCAGATAAGCTGAGCGGCTCTTCAAAGGAGTCTTGTCACACTCACATTATAGTAAACCAATTGGCACTGAAAGTCGAGGTGAGTATATTATCAAAACTATTGTCGGGTGTACAACTTCACGCTAAACAACATCCAACTTGCTTCAAGTAACAACAAAAAGGCGAAGAAAAGAACATAGAATTGTTCAAGTTGCTCGTGTGCAAAGGATTCAACATAAAATCAGCCACAATAAGATGTTCCTATGGCAATGAAGGGAGCATTCAAATCATAATCAAGTCAAACCACAAAGTCCTAGCCACTTCCATGCATCCGTTGAAAAAATAAAAAAGAAAACAAAAATGTAGACCACCAGCTATGAAGATGGTAGAAAATTGGTTCTAAGGCTACATGTATAATGAGAGGGAACAGTTGAAGACTACAAATTGGCATGTGATTGCCATGATGATTATCAAGGCATGGCCAACATGCTGCAGAAAGAATGAAAGATGCGTTCCTACCTCGAACAAAAAAAAAAAATGGGAACTTGACATGTTGATGGCCTTAAAGATGAAGGCATTGGCTAAGATAGAAAAGGGGAGGCAAGTAACGGGTCCGTTTGAATACTGGTTGGTTTTCAGATTTTTCTCTCTAGTTTTATCAACTGGAAAAAAAAGCGCGTTTGACACAGTTTTTTTTTTTTTTTCAGTTTGGAAACCAGCTTTTAAGAGGGCTGTTTTTGAAAACTCTCGTTTTGGAGTTTTGGGTTTCCAGTTTTAAGGACCCCCCTAACCCCCCCCCCCCCCCCCACCCCCCAAACAGCCACCGCTCGCCGCCACTGGCCACCGCCACAAAAGAAAAAATTCAAAATAAAAACTGAGTAATCAAACACCCAAAAGAAAAAACTTAAAATAAAAACTGGGTAACTAAAAGAAAAAATTCAAAATAAAAACTGAGTAATCAAACACCCATTTATTTTTGTAAAAAATAAAAACTAAACTGATTTTTGTTTTTATTTTGTTGGAAATAGAAAACCAAAACTGAAAGTGATTTCAAATGCTACCGAAGTATGCAAGCAACATGGTATGAATCACAATCCACAAACTATAACCAATGAATTGGAATTTTGCTTCAAGTCATCGGAAGGTAAGTTGGCTCTTGCATATGCAAAGGGCAATCAATTATAAGTGGGTGTATCATATATTTAAACATGGATTCATGGCAGCAAAAACCACAAGACAAAACATACAAGAAAAGTTCTCACGCATGTGAACAAGCCTGCACAGGCAAAAACGAAGGGGGCAGGGGGGGCCTGCCGATGAAGAGAAAAATTAAAGAGCAAAGCAGCCAAGGTGGTATAAGCTGTACGAAGAGAGGACAGGTGACAAGACTTAAAAACAAAGGTAAAGGCCAAAACATGCTAGTTGGCCACGATTATGCAATCTTGGTTATGTTATACAAGCAACAGATGAAGAAGCAAAGCAAATGGCAGGAGAACTGCAGAACCGCACCAGTAAGAAACATGCTTGTCACGGCCGGGCTCCTTTCGGTGTACCCTAAAGGAGTGACATGATGAAGGTGCACACTGTAGAGATGTGTTTATAAAGCCGCGTAAGGTGATAAACCCTAACGTGTTTTGGCCCTTTTGATCCGTAAATTTGACTCCAATTTAAAAAGTTGTCTGCCAACAAATAAAAAGTATCGACTTTAAGACTAACTACACTACTTGACAAAAGAGAATATTGCACAGGTCTTATAGTGGAGGTAATTTATAGACACAACAAATATTTATACTAGTCAATAATACAAAATTTTGTTGACCGGTCAAATTAGATATTCATCGATGCAACAAAAGCGGGTTCAAGTGCTGCTAGAGAACCAAGTCAATTTTTAATCAAGAATCATTTCATAATTAAAGAGGGACAAAATCTCTTTAATTACGTAATCAAGGACTAATTCATGCGTTCTTCAAAATTAAGTTTACTATCTTGTCCATAATAAAAAGGCTTGAGGTAGAGAAGAATGATACATATGGTCTTTGCAAACAAAACCAGAGATCTGTCAAAACTCTGTCGTCTCAAGAGTTATTGCGCTTTGTGCTTCAATTGAAGAACAATTCACATTAATCCATGGTCATTCTTCAATCAAGCACTTTCAAAAGCAAGGATTAATTTCTCTTTGATCTTAAATATCAAAGACAAATTCCTCTCCAAGTTTAGTGATTCTACAAGTCAAGCATTGCCACACCCGTCGAGTATAAAGCCTCAAACCTCTCGATCAATTACCGCAACAACGACATTTTAATCGTGAAGATTGAAGAAGTCAAAGTCAGCGTTTCAAGATCAAGCTACTTCAGCCCTTGGACCGTGACCAATTTGGAGGTTGAATAAGAGGTTGTTACCATATATTTTGTGTAAATTCACAGAGTGGCATAATTCCTTATCTTTTTATTTCATAAACTGAATTTTGTGCATTGTTTCTTGTCCCGCAACTTAAACACGAAATATATGATTTAGGTATACTTTGCAAAAGCTACAAAGTAGATTCGTTTCGCAAGGGAATGAACATCAGGATTCTTTTTTTTTTGCGACTGCCTTGGAACGGTAGCACCAGTCCAACGGTTTATATGGTGTATAACTTCAAATGAATTTTTCCTAGGAATTCTCAAGGCTTTAACAACCATATTTTTGAAGAGTTGGGACTTCAATTTAGGGTTCTTATTAAGCACCAATTCATTGCACATAGAAGTGAAATCCAAAACTTTATTTGCCAATAAAATTGCAACTTGATCATTCTTCTCTATCTTTAAAACTTATTGAAATTCTTTCTGTTGTTCTTCGTATTTACTCTAAGGGTCCGATTGGCAAACGGAATTAGAATTGGAATCGGAATTGAGAATTGCAATTCAATTCCAATTCCAATGAAATTGGAATTGCTTTGGAATTGAATAGAATTTGTAATACCATTGATTGGTTAGCACAGAAAATTAGATTAAAAATTGAAATTGTTAAAGTAAAAAAACAAGAGGTAAATATATATGCAAAACGGAAGTTTCATATTTGTCTTACCAAATCCTACCCAACAGCCAGCCCTGCCCTGCCCCATAGAACAGAAGAAAAAGAAAAAGAAAATAAAAGAAAATACACACACGATGACTTACGTACAAATTGAAAAAATGCAACTAATTGATAAGCAAACTTGAACTTGCAACGTAATAGTTATATTAGAACTTTAATGCTATGTTAGTACTTGACAACAAGAAAATGTTCTCAAAGATAGAAATGTGCTTAGACTTAACAAAATAAAGTGGCTCTTAAATGTAACAAGTGTTTAACAAGTTAGATCTCTACCAGTAAATAAGATAATAGCTTCTAAAAAACTAGACTTGAAAACAATTCAAAGTTCAAAAGTTCCTCGTTACCCCCATATCTTAAGTATTGTTGATTTGCATCATTAACCATGGCCTCCTCAAGTGAAATGGAAGGGACATGAATGACACAAATTTTCTCGCATTGCCAGTGAGCACGTCATAAGCTTTGAGCAACTCATGCTTATCCCAATCTGGCACCTTTGATAACTTTTCATACATGAAATCTGCCTTGCAATTGTAGCTTCTGATGTACATACCTTATCAATAGCACTAGCCATTGAAATAACGACTGTAGCAAGTGCATCACTAGTACGACTTCTCTTTCTTAATGGTTGTAACTTAGTTGTAAATGTTGGTTTTGACGATTCGTGTTATCAAGATCTTGACTAGCTTCCTCTACATGGGAATTAGATGCCAGCTCACTGTAACATTCGACACCAGTCTCAACTCCTCCCCTTGTTGCTCGATCTTGTCCATATATAGTTGATAAATCTTCCTAATTCTCAAATACTTTTCTTCTGTATGGCTTTGCATCAGAATGATCCTACAGAAAGCATTTATAAAACTATATAAGTAACATCCCAATTGTTTAAAAAATAAGAGAGATTAAGATGCTTTTTACCTTGACATATGTGTTCCAAGTAGCTTCACTATAAATACTAATCATATTGGAATTACAATCCCAAGAAAAGCCACTTTGGGTCAACAACTTGGACATTACTTCATAATGCTTGTCCCATGTTTTCAAATGACCAACAAATATTCTCTTTTGTAACTTTTACATAACATTGATCACTTATCGCATAAATCACAACATTGTAAGCGCTTTGTTTCCATACATTAGGAACTTTGTTCCCAATATTAAGTTGGTCAAGCAAGACAGCATTAAGAAACCCGGTCCATTTCCACAGTCCATCTAAGGTATGATGTTGTCTTTGAATCACCAAGATTCTTTCTTTTACTAGAAACACTAACTTGCGACGCATTGCTGTTGGTATTCATCTATTTACAAACACCGAAAGCAATAATAAGAAGATCATAAGCAAACTTTTATACGACAGACAATATTTAAGAAATACAGGTAGCACAAGGTTCTCTCAAAAGGAGTACATAAACTAGTTCAACTAGTCAAACATTCAGAAAATGAAGAAGCCAAATCATCATTTGACATGCTCTCACACACCTGAATCGAACATCCATTCACGCAAATTCATCATTTGACATCTAACAGACAAATAAAAACACATGCTAATGAAGAAAATATTCAAAGAACTAACACACATGCAAAGGCCTGGATCCCTAAGGTCCTGAGGGACTTAGTTTGTTGCAGTAGTATAGGTTTGAGTTGCCTTCAGATGCGGTGGAAAAAGACATAAACACAAGAAAGAAATTATCAAAGAGAAAACTGAGGTGTCTGATTCCCAATTATCCTCCAGTGAAAAAATTTAAGGCATCCAACCAATTCGGAGAACCTCCTTATCATCACCCCAATTGACGTAACAACCAGAAGGTAGCTGTGCAGGTTGAACTTCCACTTTTTTTTTTTATAAGCAAGATCATACCATTAATACCAAAAACGCTCAGAGAGCCTACAGCAAAAGACTAGTTCTCCTCATCATCCATTAACAAAAGGATAAGGTGTATGGATGATGCTGGAACTAAACCAACAAAATTGTTTGCAGCTGCCCATTTGGCCAACGAATGGGCCAACCTATTAGCATATCTATCAATTTTAACAAAGTTCCAGCAAGTAACCAGGTTCAGCTTTCCTCTAGCATCTTCAATAGTAGCATGGCAACTCCAGTTTGGTGAAGCCTCCAAGTCGTTAAACCAGAAGATGACATTCTGGGCATCGCCCTCAAAGATGGTATGAGTGCATTTATATTGCAATGCCAACTCTATAGCAGAGAGAGCAGCAAGAGCTTCAGCGTGTTCCGGCTCCGTAATCGTAGATGTTTGAACATGCGCTGCAATAATCACCCCAAGATGATTCGAAATAGTGACAGCTTGGATGGAGTAGTTTTCTCGTACCGCCGCATCAAAATTAATCTTGAACCAAGAAGGGGGAGGACATGTCCATTCCTTCGAAACAATAAGGTTTTCTTTGGACGGGGCTACCGCATCACAGTGATTAATGAAGCTTCTTAAAACATTCTTTGCCACTTCAGAAGCATTAATCTTTGCCTTATGGAAGACCACTTTGTTCCTGCTCATCCAAATGTGTTCCAGCAGGATACTCGCAAATAGAGTGTATCTATGTTTGATATTCAAGTCTTGTGTACCTGGGAATTGCGGAGATAAGATACCTTCCAGCCATTTGATCCTTGAGAAGTCCTGGTCATTTGATAGGGATGATGGGGGCCTGAAATTATCCGGGGAAGCCAACCACAAAGCTCGAGCCAACGGACACCGGAAGAAGAGGTGAAGCAGACTTTCTTCCTCCGAATTGCAAAGGGGACATTCAGTTTCAATCTCAGGCCTGAACACTTTGATTTTGAGACGAATAGGCAAGATGTCCCACGCTATACGCCATATCAGAATTTTTTGACGTTCACAGATTTTAGCTCTCCAGAGATCCTTCCAAATGCGATTAGAGCTGAGTGGATTACCTTGAAATTTATACCCATATTCATTGACATATGCTGATTTGGAAGAAAAAGATCCAGATTTTGACGGGGTCCAGGCTAAGAAATCCTGGGGACTTGAGGGGGAGATCTTAATCTTTAAGATCTCCCTAATGGAAGAATCCGGAAAAATTTCTTGCAATTTCGATATGTTCCAAGAACATGAATCATTATCTATGAACCTTGCCACTTTCGACTGCCATACATCCATCGAGACTACCTCCCGCTCCCTCTCAGAATCAGAATTAGATAAAAATGAAGGCTTAAACTGCGGTAAAGAGGGGATCCAAGGATCTCGACTAAAATCTATGGTTTTCCCATTGCCAACCACAAAGCAGGCCCCCTTCTTGATGAGATTTATACCCGAACAAATTCCTTTCCAAGTCCATGAAGCTGACTTAGGAGGGTTGTACTCCAGAAAAGGAGTTCCTTTGAGATATTTTGCTTCCATTACTCTAACCCAGGATTTCCAAGGTTTGTTTAACACTGCCCATCCCAATTTCGCAAGGATAGCTTTGTTGAAATCCTTCATCATCTTAAAGCCCATGCCACCATAACTCTTTGGGACACACAAAGATGTCCAGGCTTTGGGTGCAAAGAAGTGTTTTTTACTGTCATTGTGACCCCACCAAAATTTTCTCATAGCCGCATCAATGTTGTCGCAAATGCTGATAGGGATAGCAAAGGTAGCCATAGTGTAGGTGGGGATTGCCATAGCAACAGATTTGATCAAGGTCCCTCTCCCAGCTTGTGACAGGCATTTTGATTTCCATCCGCTTAGCCTTTGTTTCACCCTTTCCACTAGTGACGAAAACAGGTTTCTTTTGCTATGGTTTGTAAACATTGGCAAGCCAAGATACTTATCATTTGGAGGAGCCGATTTGATGTTCAGAATGTTGCACATATCGCTTCGATCCGATCTTGACATATTTTTGCTAAAGAAGAGTCTTGATTTCTCACGGTTGATAGATTGTCCCGACCATTTCTCAAACTTTGTCAGGCATCTAAGGACTGATTTCGCTTCCCTTTTGTTTGCTCTGCAAAATAGAAAGAGATCGTCGGCAAAAAGAAGGTGCGTAATCGCAGGACTTCCTCGACTCGCTTTTATTCCTTTTAAGAAACCCAGATTTTCTTCTTGTAGTAGCAGGCGAGTGAGAATTTCAGCTCCCAAAATGAAAAGGAATGGAGATAGAGGGTCTCCCTGGCGGAGACCTCTACTTGGGCTAAACTTTTCGAAGGGGGCTCCATTGATAAGAGTCGAGAAAGAGGGAGTAGAAATGCATTGCTTAATCCACTTTATCCATTTCGAGTCAAAGCCGAACTTTTCCATAACAAGCAACAGGAAACTCCATTCCATCTTATCATAGGCTTTTTCCATATCAATTTTAATGGCCATCAATCCCTTCTTCCCTTTCTTCTTCCTCATCGTATGCCACAATTCTTGAACAAGAATGATGTTATCATGAATTAATCGGTTGGGCACGAAGGCTGCCTGAAGTGGCGAGATGAGTTTATGAAGAACAGATTGCATTCTGGCAGCTAGAATTTTGGTGATAAGTTTGTACGCCACGTTGCACAAGCTTATGGGCCGGAATTGAGAGACTTTGACAGTATTTTCGGATTTAGGAACGAAAGCAATGTGGGTGTGGTTTAATTCTTTTATGAAGAGACCAGACCTGAAAAACGATTTTGTACTCTGGATTACCTCAGCTTTGACGGTGATCCAGTAGGTTTTAAAGAAACCAGCAGTCATCCCATCAGGCCCCGGCGCTTTGTTGGAACCCAAAGACTTCAAGGTTCGCACAATTTCTAAATCTGACGGGCAAGAGCAGAGATACTCATTATCAGCTTCCATTAACACAGGCTGAATAAGGTCCTCCAGATTAGGAGGAATACTTGGGTTAGAGGTTGTAGAAATCCTCATGAGATGATCATTGAAGCATCTGCCGATTTGAGCTCTCGCCGATATCCAGTTACCTTCGAGATTTTTTATGAAATCAATTGTGTTCCTTCTTCGACGGATGATTGTCGTGAGATGAAAGAATTTAGTGTTTAGATCACCTTCAAGAATTTTCATGTGCCGCGATTTTTCAAACCACACTGACTCTTCCCGTTTCAACTCCTCATCCAATTCTTCTTGAAGATCTATTTCCATATTCTTGTTCACTGCCGTGGGGGCTTCTTGTTGTAAGTGTTCAATAGATTCAGTGAGAAGCTTTATCTTGGTTTGGATATGGCCGAAGTGAGAGATGTTCCAAGCTTTTAGAGCCTTCTTTGTGTTTCTAATCTTCTGGCACAACCTGAAAGATGGTGTACCTCTGACCTTGAGCTTCCATGCATGATGCACCACTAGGAAGCTTGATTTATCACGGGTCCAACACTCCAGAAATTTGAAAGGTTTGGGGTCAGGAATCAGCTGATAAGCCGTGTCCAGAAGAATGGGATTATGATCAGAGTGAAGGGCTGGTAAGTGTTTGACCGAAGCATTAGGGAAAAGAAGGCACCATTGAGAGTTCCCGATCCCTTTATCAATTCTTTCTTTGATGTTATCCTTTAGGATCCTCTTGTTGCTCCAGGTAAATGGGTTCCCCGAGAATCCAAGATCAATTAGCCCCTTGCTATTAATGACCGAGATCAGACCTCCGGTTGAGGAAGAGGCTACAGGACGGCCCCCCTGTTTTTCTGAAGAATCAACAACTTCATTAAAGTCACCAATGGCCATCCAAGGTCCCGGGAAGGATTCAATCACCTGAGACAGGTAATCCCAGAAGACTTGTCTTGCCGTTCTATAGGGAGGACCATAAATCCCAGAAAACAACCAAGGAGATGAAGGGGGGTCCGAAAAGACCAGAGCATTTATGATGTTGGAGGTTGCGGAAATGATTTCCATGTCCACTCCGAGTTTCCAAGCTAGGCAAAGACCTCCAGCCGAACGAACAGGTTCGACAAAGTGTTGATGAACGTAACCGAGAGCATTTAGAAGGGGAGAGAGAGAAGAGGAGGAACATTTTGTTTCAGAGAGGAACAGAATTTCAGCAGGAGATGAGCGCACCAGGCGCCTGAGGGCTCGTACCTTTCTCCTGGTACCGAGCCCTTGACAATTACTGGAAAGAATCAACATGGTGGGGGTGGTTGGAGGTGAAATCCTCCTTCCACATTGCAGGCTTGAAAGTTCTGAACAATGGGTGTTGAGATGGTTTGGGAGTGTTGTGGTCGCAGGAGACGAGCTTGGTGTTTATGAGAGACTTTTTTCTTTGGAGTTTTGGCTCTTGGAGATGGTTTTAGAGGGGGGGAAGAGGTGTTCACGGTTTGGGGGGGAGATTCAGCATAAGAGATTTTTGCTTTTTTTTGGGCTACAAGAGGGCTGGCTTCGAGTTTTCTTTTTTGGGCTTGAAGATGATTGTTGGCTAAGAGGGGACAATGGGGGTCTTGGTCTTGATCAGAGGGGGTTTGGGTCTTCAAGGGCTGGATGGAGGAGTTGTGGGTTTTGGTAGGCCTGGGATTAGAAGAAAGATCTATACTTAGTTGGTTTGTAACTAGGGGACAAGGTAATTTCCGAGAAACAAGGTTGGGAGGGTGAGGTGTTGGGGGTTGGTTCAAAGGACAAGGTAAGTGGTTTTTGATGTGAGGACAAGGGTTTGACAAGGTAAAGGTTTCTGATGGGAGCAGGTCTGCCACATGACAGGAGGTAAGGCTATGGGCATGGTTGTGTTCCAGAGAGTCAGAGACAGGTTTTAGGGGAAAGATTTCGGATAGATTCACCTCGGGACCTGTGCCAGTTTTTCCAACCGTGCCGGTAAGGGATGTCGACGGAACTTCCAACTCCGGCGGAGGATCCGGCTGGAGACATACCTGTGGATGAGACCACTCACGGTTGATAAAGGGGTACAAGTGATCACCTTCGAATGAAGCACGGATTCCAGGATTATACACTCTTGTTTCCCCTGCAATCACCCGTTGATCAGATGGGTCTTTCGGTCTATGGCACCATTTTTTCACATGACCCAAATGGCCGCATTGGAAGCAAAAATCCGGGAGTCGCTCGAAACGAAATTGTATCCACGCCTCTTCCATGCCTGCCCGAATCATAGGGAATCCTTTAGGAAAAGGTTCATCAATGTTCATGTCTACCCTGAGACGCATAAATCCTTTTTCGCCTATTTTTCCAGCTTTTGATTCTTCAATGTCCAGGAGATTTCCCAGTCTGTTGCCTATAATGATCGCATTTTTCCTGGTCATACGATTTGGCGGAAGCCCACAGATGCGTACCCAGAATGGAGAGTGTGACAGGGAAATTTCCTGCAAAGATTTTTCCGGCAACCATGGCTGGAGGACTAGGTGAGAACCCATTATCGACCAGGGGCGTTTATCCAATACTCGTTGCAGTTCTTCTTGGCATTTGAACTTGAACAGCAACCTGTCTTCATGATCACGGATCACTAATCCAGCTGAAGAGTTCCAAGCTTTGATGATAGTGTTTCGGACTCCTTTCCTGTTGAGAGGTTTGTCGCTGACGATTTTTCCCACCAGGGTGAGCAGGAGGTTTGTGTCGTGACTAGATGCATCAGATTCCAGCTCAATGGGTTCATAGATACATTTGAGTCGTTGGGTTTTTTCTATCAGTTCATTGATATCAACCTGCTGAGGATCCATAGCGACTCCAGGACAGAGAGAAAGGGGTTAAAGGTGATGATCTGAAAATGAAGAGAATGGCAGTGTAGGGAGGATAGAGGAGAAGGAATATGACCGAAGAGGAAAGGAGGTGCAATAAAGAACGGGAAGGGAGGATAGAGATGGAAAAGCTCAAGACAGAGGAATTAACTCATAAGTTGGTCCAGCAATCTCTGGTCAGCAGGGACCGTTTATGAGCCGATTTATCTCAGGGAGAGATAGACGGCCGGCGCCGTAACTGAGCCAACTATGCTCAGGGAAGGAAAAAACGCCAGCACCCGGGCGTAGAAAGAGCGGTTGAACTTCCACTTTGATCATTCTTTTATGTGACTGGCTGGGTGGTTCACAACTTCTTGGTTACTTTTCCCTCCCAGACTTCCATTTTAGGTCCAACGCATTGCACAAAAGAAGAAAACTGAGAAGTCCTCTAGTTTCGTAAATATGGTAAATTTGGCTTGAAACCCTAAAACTTTGGGTCAGATGAGATTTATCCAATGGTTTGAATAAAAGATAGCAATTATTTAAGCTCCAATTATACCATTTCTGATTGTAGTAAGTTGATCATGTTGTAGTTTCAACAGGTTACAGTTCTTGGCTATAATACTACTAGACTTGCTTCAGGCTCAGCTAATTTTTTTGCCCAAATTTCTATGATTGTTCCATTGGTTTTCAGGCTTGAAAACACAGTCAAATATGAACTTGGAAGAGTATGGTATATTGGATGCATGATAAGTTCACCCCAGTAAGTTTCATCATAACTTTTTCCCAAAAAACACGTCGCTATGTGGAGAGTATGATGCAAAAAGTGGAAACAGAAATTGGTAACACTTTCCAAAAGAAGCAAATTTTAACTTTGGAAAACATTTTCAGAGAAGCACATTGAAATTTTCGGACACAACAGAAAACTGAGGTGGAAACTTAACTCATAAAAGGAAAACCAAAACACTCCATAATTGAGTTCAGTTCTGGTAAGCTTTTTCACAGGCGGAAAAACAAAGGAATACACCAGAATTCAACAACACTAAATGAGACAAGAATCATATCACTAAGTTGTAAACTCATCATTACTAGAAAGCATACCTTGAAATCTGAAAAACTAATATTACATAAAATAAAAAAATAAAAAACATGTCATTTAGAGTACCATGCAAAAGAGGATTTTCATTACAATATCTCACCACCTGCTAGCTGCATCCGTCGCCAACCTTCTGCAGATCACGCTTCATCAGCCTGCATAGGGTACATGGGGACAGCGTGTTGCGAACTACCCCAACCTGCTGATGTATGCATCTTTCTTTTATGGTTATGGTCGACGCCAGTAGGTTGTTGCGTTTGGGCCCAACCTTCTGCCGTCGGCATTCCTCCCCAGCCGTGGGTGCCCCCTCCCCAGCCTTCGGCAGTTAGCGCGACGACATGGTCAATAGGCATAGCTTCCGAAGTCCGCCTCCTTTTTGCTTGGAAAGGGTCAAAAGGAACAGGTGGTGGTGCTGCTCCCATATTATTTGCAAGTGGCATTCTTAACGCCTGGATAAATTCTCTTAATGTGGGCCATTGATTTCGACCATCGATGAAGGCAAAAACATTCTGAATGGTAAGCTGGATACACTTGTAAATGATTTCTACTTGTGCTCTTCCTACTGTCCTCGCAACATTTTCGGACCGATCTGTGAAATTCTCGACCTGTTCAATATTTGCTAGTAGCATTGATTTAGCATGTTACAACTCGAAAGTAATCAAATTCAACAAATTAGAAAAAAGAGCTGAAATTACACTGATGTAGCCAACTGTAGAATTTCATGTTTTAGATATCCAAGATCCCTGATATGTGCTGGCGCACAGACCTTTGGGACAGCGCTTTTCAACGGATGATAACTGCAAATCAATGATGAGAACCACCAAAAGTCATCAAACCCATGACCAAAATTGACTTGCTACCAGCAAATAATAATGTATAGGCATAACAATCTCCAATAACCTTGACTAATAGAGTAACAAAGAGCTCAGCCAAGGATTCTTTGTTCTTCTCTCCATAGTTTGAGAACCTGTTAACCAACTTCTTCACCTTTGAAGGATCAGTGTCATCTAGTACATGCAAAGACCACTTGATTGTCAATAATAGCCAGTTAAACCAACGTAGCTTTCTATAAAATCAGAAGTACTCAAACCAAAAGAGAAAAAAAAAATGTGAAGACAGTAATAGAGAAAATACACTTCGGGACCTTAAGCCCTCACCATTGTTAAAAGGGAAACAGCAATTGCAGACAAGCTGATTGCAGAGAAATGCCACATGATCACTTAATTAAACCAAGAACCCTATCTGACTAATAATATCAAAGGTAAGCAGGCAAGCGTATCCAACTCTTATAATTAGAGGGTTCTTTATCTCTATACTTGGCAAAGAGGGACCAGGTGAAATTAGAAGTGGGAAAGAAAGAGCCGAATGTCACCATAAGACGAGAGATCCTAGTGCAACAAATATGCCAGGTGGGATATGAGAAGCAGCATGTGGCAAAGTTGAATGGTTGAGCAAGATCCAAGTTTAAATTAAGAGAACCAAATCAACCTCTTCATTGCATCAATACAGCAATTCTTTTGTAGTGTTGTACAAATGTAGTGTGTTTCGTTCTTGAGACATATCTCGACATGCAAGTATGAATTCAAAACAAAATACACGTGCCAATAAAAAGTGCTGATAGATCAAAGTTCAGCCAGTAGTCGTTGTTGTTGAACTAGAAGTCTAAATCTTTATAGCCTATAAGCTAAAACCTGAGTCAGCTTTTTCTTCTCATTCTAATTCTAATCCAAATTTAGTATCTGGGCCTACAAAACAAGAGCTCTCTTTGGAGCAAGATCTATCTCGATGAGAAATAGATATTCTGAAATAATGCATAAGGAGGACCAGGAGCAATTTAGTCCATACCAACTGAACCACAATGCGGATTATTTCAGTAAGAGGAACAGGGATGCAAATGTGGTACAAACCTACTCTAAAATGCAGTTTGATTGGGGTAGACTCTGAAGATCACATTGCTTAAATGGAGGGAAATCTCTCTCCCTCCCGGTCTGGACTCTTCGTCTTTGTCTTTCTTCAACCTTAATCTTCCATCATCCATGGCATTCTCTCCTCTCTCTGTATCCTACCCAAATCTGGACTCTGCGCCTTCTTATTCCTTAGACCTTCGTCTTCCACCATTCATGGTGACAAATTTCAAGAGACGCCTCTCCAATCGGCAATGCAGCGTGTCCGTCTGGCACATGGCGTGTCCAGTACAGATCCCATAACCGTTGTCGTGTCGACACAATACTAGTGTCCCAAAGTGCCGAGTCCGTGTAACATAGACTAAATCAATTGATTGCTTCATAATAATCATCATCATCGCACCCTTGGCCAAGCTAGTCTGGTAGTTCCTTGTAAGGCGAGTGGAAGGAAGTGACTCGACTGATAGGTTTGGCCTCCTTTGTGCCCCAAAGCCTTGGTCCTCAACAACTTCTATTCTACCTGTTTACAAGTTACTTGTTTCCTTCGTTCAGGAAACCAATTAATAGAACTTACATATATTATTCTGTGATAGTAGTTCCAGAACAGAGAAACTTCTGGGCTGCAAACTCCAAAATGGTGACTACAGCGCTAGCTAGTTTTCTTTCTAGAGCGAAAAGGGAATTCAAACTTGATTCATCTTTGCTATGGATTTTATTTAGGTTCTAGCTTCTAACCAAGATAGAAGAAAACTGTGTTCCACACTATTTTGGGCATATGCATCTGTTAATAATATCCTGTGTGGTAATAGGGCTCAGGAACATTTGGCTTATATGTTGTTCAGTTCTATTTCTCGTTATCAGTTTTAAGTCCCGTTTAGTGATGGAAGTGTTTCATAAAGTTGCAGATTGAAACTAAACAAAAACAAAATTCTGATGCAATAGTTCATGCTGTCTATTATAACCATAAATAGATTCTGGACAACAGTTGACTGCATACCTTGTGAAAGCACTTGCGAAGTGCCGACATTCTCCTCGCATTGGACATGAATTGCAGTTCGGGTTGCTCTTTGTGTAGAAAACCTGCATTAACGTCCAATAAAATTTAGAAATCTTTTCGATAGGCTTAGCCATGAAATGTTCTCCCAACCATCGTAAAACTAATGGCGTACCTTTCCAAATGTGATCATCTGGTAATGAAGTTCATACCTGAAGTTGGGCAGTATATTAGTCATTAAAATGTTCAAGAACTGTCAATAAATTATCAAGAACTGCAGTAGAAGTATAAGCTTCTCTTAATTGTTACAAAGAATCATAGGAAGGAGAAACGAAATTACAATGTCTGGAGATCCAGCTTGCATAGTCTGGGCCATAGATATTTCTGAATTGTCTCCTGCACTGGGTACCTACAATAAATCGTGCTTAGTGATTTCAAGCAAGGAAAGAATTCAGAATTGCGCAAAGGTTACTTACAGTTCTAGGAGATGCGGTTGGAGTGATTCAGGTAGTGGTTGAAGAGGGACCCACCCCAGTCTTACAGCTATCCGCCCAGTGTTATTAAAGGCGCAGGCGCACCTAAGGCGCAAAAGGTCCCTGGAGCCTAGGCGCAAGGCGCAAGGCGCAAGGCGCAGGCGCGCGCCTTTTCGAAGCGAGGCGCAATATTAAAATAAATAAATAATAATAATAATAATACACAAAAACAATAAATTATGTTTAAAAAAAACACATGACAATTAACAAATCAGATTAAATGCACATATATCAATTAAGGGCCAATTCAATTCAAATTAATTTCAATTTCAATCTCAAACTCAATTCAATTCATATTATGCAATCTTATCTGCCTGGACAGTGTATGAATTCAAACTCAATTTCAATTTCAATTGGACAGTGTATGAAGAAAAAAGAAAAGGCAAGAAGAAAAAAGAAAATGCAATCTTTTCTTTTTTCTTCATACACTGTCCAGTCACTGGACAGTGTATGAAGAAAAAAGAAAAGGCAAGAACTGCTCACCCGAGACTCCGAGAGAGAGAGCAGCAATGGCGAGGACAGCAATGGCGGTGCCGCGGTGGCTGAACTCCGAAGCAGCGCTAGCGGCTGGAGCAGCTGACGGCCGGCGAAGAGGGGAGATGCGGCGGCGACGACCGGCGAAGAAGGGAGATGCGCGGCGACGACCGGAGATTCGGCGAAGAGGGGAGGGAGATGCGACTGGAGAAGGCGTGAGATTGAGATTTGAGACTGAGAATGAGTGCGAGTCTGAGAAATTGTGAGCTGATTTGGGAGTTTTCATGAAGACAAATCGACGGCCCATGTGAAGCCACGATGTCCAATCGAACGGCTACAAGATCGGCGCCTGGATTTGCGCCTCCACCACCGCTGCGCGCCTCGCGCCCAGGCGCCTAGGCTCCCTAGGCGCGCGCCTTCTTGAACGCGCTGCGCCTAGGCCTAGGCGAGGCGCTGAGTGCGAGCCTGAGCGCGCCTAGCGCCTAGGCGCGCTTTTTATAACACTGTATCCGCCCAACATTTGTGTCAACCTAAACAAAGAAATATGAGAGAGACTCCTCATATAAAGTATACGACTAGTTTCTACATAAATCTTACCGGGAAAACAAGATGATGAAGTTTTAGTAGGCGTACACACTCCATACTTTTCAGCCCCAGTCCCCTAATACCAAGAAGGAAATCCCTGCAATGTAAGACACGTACATTAATCAGATACTTTGGAATTAAATAAGAAGATATCTGCAATTTAAGATTTACATAGCAATCTGAACGTTTGAGTTCAACTTATATGCCTTAACTCAGTTAGCATTTTCAGATAGTATTTGTTGCAAATGTACACTGCATAAGCTACGAGTAGTTGGTTCGGCATAATTTGCTTTGCGTCATCTGGGGGGCAATCTCTCAACCATTCAAGGTCAATGCTTCCATGATCTTCAACCAATCGGTTGAGGAAACCCTGCAATGGTTAAATCATTACGACCTTCACTTCTCGATCGTTAAATTGATTGAATATGTGCTATAAAGTCATTGTAACATCAATCTGATCATAGAAACGACTACTTCTGTAACAGAAATTCCTTAATCATACCTTCATTCTCTGTGCTAGCACGTTGCTCATCCCGCGTTCTTTAATAGCATCAGCAACCTCCTTGACGTTAGCATGCCTTAATGCTTCATAATCAATTGATTCATCTGTAGTCTCGTTTCTGTCTTGCTTACAATTGGACTGCACTCGCTTCTGCAACCTATCCCAGTCAACTGCTTCCTTCTTCTCATTCTCCACCTTTCCATTCCTTGTATTCAAGTTATTGGTGCCTAACCCTTCAGTTTGAGTGTCAGCTGTATGACTTTGAGCCTTCGCATTTACTTCAGTTACTTTATTCTCGGAGAAGTGCTGTGTACTCACATCAACTATCCCCTCCTCCATGTCAGAAGTTTGCCCATGGGAGTTGCAGTCGCCACAAAGTGGCTGATTCACACCAGATTGCCATCTAACTGGCGCTTCAGCGTGTCTTGCTTGTGCATGGGATGTTCTTTCAGGTTTTTGAATGCTGTGTATGTTATTTCCAGCTTGAGGTGTCTGGGCCACTGGCATTCGACTCGTCTGGGCATTTACTTCACTCATATGTTCCACCTCATCCCCCATTCCTTTGGCCACATGGTTTACAATATTTGTCATGGTAATTCCAAAACCAGTTGAAGGCAGAGATGATACACTCTCCTCTACCAACACTTTAAGAGACTGCCTGTCATTCAATCTTGAATCCGGTGTCGTGTTCAATTGGCTATTATTATAAGAGCGAAATTCTCCTATAACATCATTATTAGGACCGATTGGCGAAGAGGTGGAAGAACCTGACAGGTTATTAACACTGCCCAACCTTGAAAAATGACCTTCATCTTCTGGATTTTCACTTGTTAGGTCTTCTGCTTCATAGGTGGATTTGATTCCTCTCAAGGTCTCAAAGACTAAGGAGTCAAATAAATTTTGTGATGAAACTATTTCTTCATCTGAAATCCCTTTATGCTCATTTCCTGCTTTCCTACTTGTTTCTGATGAGGGGTTGTGTTTTATGTGCTCCGGTGCTTCACTGAATGAGATGGAGCTTGATTCGCATACTTGCTTCATTCCTGTCTTTTAATGAGAAATAACGCTGCCATGTCGGTCTTGCATACACCAATCCGGGTCTTCAGCACCTATATGTGCATGTGGCAAGCTCGTTTGGTTTGAGGTAGCCAACTTAATTGGGAATCTCGCTGCAAGAGACATGAAGGCAGAGCTGCATACGATGGGAAAGACGTTAGAAATGCCAGCAACTTCTCTAAATTTCCGTTGTTACTTTCAAGATAATTTGATTTCTGAACTGTTATAAAACCGTGAGGTTACCTCAAAAGATGGTCTGATACATTCTGCGTGAGGTACACTCCGATTACTGAGTCAAGTACAGATCCTTTCCACTTTGAGAACCTTCTATCTCCTGAAAGCACCACACATATTTTTATCAATCACATTCACATATCTTGTGCCTAGTACAAACTACACAGCATATTGGATGCTTTATGAAGGTGAAATTTTGTATAGATTCAAAGTATAAGTTGCTGAATAATGAAGTCAAGTGACTGTATATATTGTAATCGACTGTATATTTGTATTTACCTCGGAGGTTAAGTTAAAGAATCTGAAAAGAGAGAATAAATTTTCTTTCAGGCAGTTTTCTGCTGCTGTTCTCCTCAAGTTATTAAGATTCTTGATGACCTGAAAGTTCTATAGCCGTAGGTGTTGAAGTCCGGAGTTGACTTTGCTGCTAATTGTACCTTCTGGTGTACTAAAGGCGTCTATCTGCTTTATCCAACAATTTATTTATTAGATTTCAAACCTATTAGCTTGCTCAATTCTTTTATTCACATTTACAGTAACTATATTGCATAACTCTTTGAATATCTGTACTTTAGCGTGAGTTTACCCCATTACGACTCGTCCAGACCAAGTGCTAGAGTATAAACTATAGCACTCTTGAGTTTTGAGAGGAGAAATATATTTGATGATACCTTGAACAAGATGCATACGAGCAATGAATGATTCTGCCCGTCCACGGTAGACTTCCCTTTCTTCTTCCCAATATTTTTCTTTACACTTGTCTGTTGCTTCAGATGCTTGGCAGCCTTCTTTACACATTAAGAGGTTCCAAATTCTTTCAGTCTCTGAGTCAAGGTCCACTTAAGGCCGTCGCTTCTTTTTCTCGATAGGATCAAATCCCTTGTACAGATCAACTGCCTCCCTCTTTTGTATGGAACAAGTGCATGTTGCTCTGGCGCATTGATATTTAGACCTTCCAGCCAGCATGTGATTTCATCAACAGAAACTGGGAGTTTCTCTTTTCTTCGTCGGCCTACACCAGATATTGACGACTTGCTATTACTAATCTGCGATTAACAAGTTTAAAATTTCAATCTAATTTGATAAAGATCATCTTAAGTGCTAAAACAGATACCTTTTGCTATCCTGGGCAATTGTTGATGACCATCCAAGGCACTTTTCCACGGTTTAACATCCTGCCTTTTTACCAGCTTACTCGAATCCAATGTTGCAGATCCTAGCGCGCAATCATATGTAGCCCATCCTTTTGGTGTAGAAGTAGCATGAAATTTGTTGGCACCAGTTTCCTGGTACTGGGTCAGAGAGCCCGTCAGATTTACAGCAGGTGTTTGTGTCTGCTCAATAGTATGATAACAGTCTCTTTTTAATCCTCTTTTATCATCAAAGTTGGCCATAACTTTTGCCACAAGTTGGGCGGAACTTAACAGCTGCCCTTCTCTGCCAATTTTTAAGGAAGTAGCATCTACTTGAATTGCAATCCCGTTCATTCCTTCTCCACAGGTGTATTAATTCATAGTCCTGTAATCTTTTCTCTCAGGCTCTTGGTATAAATTTGCATTTCCAATGTTCAAATCCCCCGAAACGAATTTAGGAGGCGGTCGCAGAGGAAGAAACTGTTCCAATATCGACATATATCCGTTTGGCACCTGGTTTCTGAACTGGTTGAAATTGCAAGTAAATCCTGCTTGAATGTTCTCTCTAACGTAGCCGTTCGACTGGCCTATCTGAAGAGATGATGTTCCAGACACGCTGGTCCCCATGCACACAATTCTCTGCCTTGAAGTTTCGTGTCAAAATCAAAAGCCCCTTTACTCTGTTGAAGCATTTCTGCCTTGTGAGTACCTGTTCTTTCCTGGCTTTCATCTCTCCTTCCACATTCCAGGTCAAAATTCAATGATCTCCTGCATGATCTTTTAATTGTGACCGGATCATAAGTAGGAACTTTCACCTCATTCATAAGACTGACCTGTTGAGTTTCTGCAATGTTGAGGCCCTTCTTGCGCACATACTTCCTTTTTCCTGAAGATCACACATTTGGAGTACTATTTTTGGGATTAAAAGCTCCAGTACTCTCTTTGTTCTTTTCAGCCCAATGACCAATTATATTGTCCGGACTTTCACATACCGTGCATGCTCTTTCTACAGTTGCAACACTAGAAACTGTTTCCTCATTCATATTATTTGCCTGTTGAGTTTCTGCACCTTTCGGGCTCTTCTTGCGCACATACTTCCTCTTTCCTGTAGAAGAATTCACATTTTGATTATTACTTTTGGGACTAAAAGCTCCTTCAGGGGACGTAAGGCTCTTCTTGCGCACATCCTTCCTTTTTCCTGTAGGATTGACATTAGGAGTATTATTTACAGGATCAATAGATGCTTTAGTGTTGTCATACATCTCTTCCTGGTGAGTACTTGTTCTGTCTAGACTTTCATCTCTCCCATAGTTTCTGTCGAATTTCGACCCCCTCCTGCACGATCTTTTCACAGGCTCAGGCGTAGGAACTTTTGCCTCACTCCTAACATTTGCCTGTTCAGTTTCTGCAGTATGAAGGTCCTTACGCACATACTTCCCTTTTACAGGAGATGAACCATCAGTAGCAGCGGGCTTTTGACTCCTTCTGGGCTTTCCTTCTATGAATACCTTTGGCCTGTGTTTTTCTCTTCTCGTTAACTTCTGCTCTGGTGTCATGTTAATGCCGTGGCCTTGTTCATTTTCCTTGTTGGAAAAGCACTTTTCCTACAGCGTCGATGACGACGAGTCCAGACGATCCTGCAAGAGTTCGTTGCTCTGGTTCCCACTAGCTTCCTTACTTGTCGATTTGGTCAAGTTTCAGGCTTATCTTTCTCTTGAATTTTTTGATGATCTAACAAAAAACTCAGAATTTCAGACAGTTGGTGGTTCTCCAACGGCTTTGCCAGATCTGGTGTTACTGGCGCAAACTGGAATGAGTTGTCCAGACCTGAGGCTGCATCAGCTTCAGATTGTGGTGAAGAGTCTAGGTTAAAGTCGCGGCCGTAAGCCATAGGACTTCCATCTGTAAGAAAACGGTTCACAATCTTTCAGCATTGGTGATTCAGTTATCAAAGGATATGGTAATAGTTTTATCTCTAACCAAATATGATGGAACTAGGAATTTTAAAGTTGTTGACCTCTTTTCTTCAGCATGATGTCACAAATGAATACTAAACACAGGTGCATTTACTCAACGCCACTTTTTAGTAGTGCTTTAGGAAGGCTTAACAAGATGATGTATTTCAATTAGGCTTGCTAACCGCCATAGTGAAAATTCTAATACATTAACATGCATGTGACATGCTTACGTTGTGTCATAACCACTCCGTTGATTTTATCTTTCATAGTAATCATAAACTAAACTGAGGCTAAATGTAGCAATTGACAAGCAAACATTTGAGAAAAGGGAGTCATAAATCATAACAAAATCATGTCAATTGACTCGGACATTTCAAAGTTTGCCCGTGGTTTCTCAATTTCCTCTCTTTCCTTTATATTCTGTTAATGCAGAAAGAATAAATGGAAATGACCCAATGATCAAAGTTTTTAATATAAAATGGGAGACAAAAAGATTCAACACCACTAACCGGTAGGCAGGTGACTTAAGCTGTAATGATCAACCCCATGTGTTGAGCTCGAGGGCGAATCAGCAAGCAGCGAACTAGCGGATGAGAACTCTGTCCACTCACTTCCTGCTCGATTATATGAATAAGGATCCGCTCCTTCCATTGCCGCCACTGGTGGCATACTCTGGGTACCCAGTGATCCTGATAAAGGATTACTGTTCCACGCTGCATTGTAAGCACCAAAGCAATGCATAGAGGAGCCAACGTCATGTTGCGCTCCGTCTAGACTCCTCAGGCAATTTGGATTGAAATTTTGAACTCCCCCATCACAATTTCACACCGTCTCTTGCAGAATTTCGCTGTAAATTCCGATCAAATCCTGCCAATCATCACTTGACACCTGATCCTGTTGCATGTCAACTGAAAATTCAAATCTCCCCTACGGCGTAAAGTCAGAATCTGTGATCAACACGAGAACCCTCCAGTTGCCACCCTACCAGCAGTACATTTCTCGCCAGAAAAGATGAAATTTTGAACTCTTCCTAACATGAGATGAATGAAAATTCGTCCGACTAAAATCCCCCAGCTAACTTTTGGTATCAGGAAACACCCACGTGAAAGAATTCGAAAGGACTGAATTGGAGAACAAAATGTAATGCAGAGAAACGAGTGAGCAATCTGTGTGCGCTTTTATGCATGAAAGAGTGCCAAGCAAAGGGAACAAGTAGATGCTGTGTGTAATTGGTTCTTGACAAGAGCAGGGGAAAGACTAACCACCACCAACAAAAGAGAAGGAAGACCGGTTCAGCTGGCTCCGGGAGTTGCTCATCCATCTGTGACGTCTTCGCCATCCTGCCGCTGCCGATGCCACGCGTCCCCCCTCCTCCAATTCTGTTCACGCCTTGCCCGCTTCTCACTCTCCCACTGCCTCACAAGTCACACCCCCCGCAGTATATTCCTGTTCATTCTCGGCAATCCTATTCTCTCTCTTCCCCTCTCACTACAAAACCAACTTATCTCCGATCTCCTAATGTATTGCCTATTCGTGGCTACAAATCTGGCCTCTCTCACCGGTGGCAACGGCTTCTTCTTTTCTTTTTTTTTGCCTTTTCTGTTTAATCGAATCCGCCGATGGCGGGTTGTTGGCACTGTCGTTAATTTGGAATATATATCTTCATTCTCTATAATTTTCAAATTAGGGTTTCAAAACCCTAATTTTCAAATTAGGGTTCCAAAACCCTAATTCATAGTGAATCTGAAATTGAATTTCATTCCATCACTATTGTCCAAATATCAATTCAATTTCATCATTATTGTCTTAGTATCAATTCAATTCCATCACTGAAGTCCAAGTATCAATTCAATTTCATCACCAAAGACCACTCAATAAATTAATGGAATTGCACATGTCCTTGGACCACCACCCCGCTGCCGCTACCGTCGCCCCTACCGTCCCCACGAACCTGTCGCCGCCCCTACAGTCCCCTCAACCTGTCGTCGCTGCCCCTACCCCCTCATCCCTACCCCGTCGCTCACCATCCCCTTGCCCCCCATCCTCCCCCGCCCCGTCGCCGTCCCCATTCACTTCCACCCATCCCCTCGTCAACCCATTTCACACCTCTGACCTCCCCCTGCCACCGCAGCCCCCATCGTGGCCCAACCAATCAGATCCACCCATCACCGACCAGATCGATCTAACCTGCAGCTGGCCATACACCTGCAAACACGCACGCCGGAAAAAATGGTCTGCAGACAGTGGGTCCTTAGATCCGGAGCATTTTATAGGGGGATGGTGAGCGACGGGGTCCGTAAAATGGTTTGCCGACGGTGGGTCCTTAGAGCCGGCTGCCTGCCGGCGTGGGGAGAGGGGAGGGGGCTCCCGGCGTGGGAAAGAGAAGTGTAGAAAGAGACTTTAAGGGAGAAATGGGGTTGGGGGTAGTGTGGGAAAGAGGGGGAGAGGTGTTGGGGTTGGGGGAAAGGTTGAAGTAATGGCATTAAAAAAATTAAGGTTTCAACTAAGGGGTAATAAAGTCTTTTCACGAAAACCGTTAGGGTTTTTAAGATTCCGTTTGGTCAACGTACATAAGTGTAATTTGTCCAAATTATTGTCCATACCTGTAGTTATACCCTAACCTCAGTGACATAAGTGTAATTTGCCCAAAAAAATTATAGAGAATGAAGATATATATTCCATGGTAGAAGACCATACAACTAGACACTGTGATCAAAAGTTACAACATAAAACAAAAATAGAGAAATAGTAAAAACAAGTAAAAAAACAAGAGTTTAGGAACAAAAAACTACCAAGGCACATAGAACAATAGCTCTCATGAGGGAAGCGAGGCACATTGTACATCTGCTAACCATTTCTACCCCACACTGCAACCTAAATTCAAAAGAAAAGAGGCTATTGTTGAGGATAGATCCAAAACACAGGATGTCCTTTGGGCGATATGCATAGAATGCACTTCCCTATTGTAGTTAGCTATGTTACCCAAAAGATGAGTAATGTTCTCACTTATGCTTTCATTAGTTTGCATCTGCACAAGCAATTCAGAACGAGCAACAAGAACGATGATATGCAAGAAAGGATGTTGCGATAACCAATCAGTAGATGCTAATTATAAAATGGCTATAACACTAGGTTCATTTGATGAGGAAATAATATCATCATATGCCGCAATTGGAACCCAGCTTGAGTTAAACCTAACCATACCAAAACCGTATTGCAAGGAGCTAGTAGACGCACTATGGGTAGGCTTTGTAATGGAAATAGCATAGAATACAGTAGCCAAGTCAAAAACAACATTCACAAGTATATGTGAATATCACAGGAATCAACAGGTATAGAAATGCTCAAATTGCACAGTACTTCGCCAATTTCCAGAAGGATGTTTATTCCCAATTTTCCGAACGCAATGTTGGTACCGAGTTGGACTGCTAATCTAAAAGGTCAGACCCTGAATTTGATACAGATTACTTGTCAACGAAAACTCTATGCCTTTGAATATGAGGGCGTTCCTTCTGTACCAAATAACCTAAAGGAAAACAACAACATGTATCAAATAGAACATATCAACAATTTTCCTGAAGATCGACTTACTAAAGCGACTCACAAGCCAGTGGTGGACAGAAAGCGTGGTAGGAATGTGCTCAAAATAATATTGACAAAGTGCTTGGGTGCCAAAATAATCAAGAAAGAGATGCTGTTGAGTTTCAGAAAATTGCAAGCACAATGGGCAAGATTCAAAAATTGAGCATTTTCATTTAACTAAGGCTGAGGAGACAGCTAGCCGTTGATGTAAAAATTTCCACGTAAATGTATTGAGCTTTTTCGGCGTCAGGAGTTTCCAGAGATTGATCCAAACTCTGGAAGGGACTTGGGAAGCTGAGGAGGAAATGTGATTGCTATTGCCTCTCAGATATTTATAAGCTGACGTCGTGGAAAAAATCCCTCCTTTGGCATAAGGCCAGTAACAGACATCCTTGGACGGCAGTGGCAAAAATACAATTTGTAGAATTTGGCCAATTAAAGATGAAGGGAATGTATTTAACAGGAATGTTCCAGAGGCGAGTATCACGGAGGAACCAGTCAGCGATGTGCCAAAGTTGATTATGATCAGTACGAAAAGATTGTAATTAAGTAAGGGTCATCTGAAGCAACCACCAACCCATCCAGACAGAAATTGACTGACCAGATCCAACTCGCTACTATATTTCGTGCTTCAGAGCTCGATGACCTACCAAAAGACTATATCAGATCTATGAAATTTATCTAGAAGTGTTGGTCTGAAGAAAAGACTGTCGAGAGAAATATTTTCCTTTGAGAATATTTGCTAAATGACTATGTAGGTTAGTCCAAAATTTCCAATCATGTATGACCAATGGTGCGTGATTGAACAGCTTGAAATTCCTAAATCCGAATCCACCCAACTTTTTAGATAAGCATAAGGTTGGCCAAGAAACCCAGTGAATAGACATACGCGTCGCCTCTCCTGACCACCAAAAGTGTGAGAAAATTTAGTTTAACTGGTTACACACTGCAATAGAAAACTTATAGACTGACATATAGCGCACGAGAAACGAAGAAAGGACAAAGTAAATTAAAGTCGCCCGCCCCGCTTTATAAAATTAGTAACTCTGTGTGTAATATCTTTGTCATAATAAATGAATTTCAATTCAAGTAAACATGTGTTACATATCCAAGGAAAATTGATGGGTGGACAACTCACACAACTAACTAAGCACCTTAAATTCCTAGACGGCTAAAGCCTAGAGAGTTGGAGAAAATTAAAGTGCAGTGTACAAAATTAACACTAAAGGATATACTTTGGTGGATCCAAATATTAAGGTTGAAAAAAGTGACACCAAGCCAAATTTGGTGGGTCTCCCTTTTTAGAATGAAAACGAGGCAACACAATAAACTTGAAGAGCTATTCTCGCCCTAACTAACAACCCAAGTGCAGCTATCTTCATCAACACGAGCACTTGATTCTTATCATTAATCAACCAAAACACACCAATCATCGGGTACCAAAATCCTTATAACATCCACTCGCATGCATAAAGACGCTTCCAATCATTGCTGCAATAACTTGATTGGAGAACAAATGCATTTATGATTATGCACAAAAATCAACTACCTACAACCAAAACAAACACCTTATGACAACAAATCCACAACTTTAAAGCCCGCTAAGCAAATATGGAACTGGGCATTGCTAAAACCTACAACAAACCCGCTCAAACCAACCAACAATAACACAACCACAACCAACTCACATGTCTAGCCTATATCAACACATCCATCATTCAAGCAGCAAGGTAAAACCTTTTTAAAGGTAAGGGGGAAGCCACCTAGCAGGGAAAAAAGGGAGGGGATTGATAGGGTGAGAGAGCCTAATCAACTATTAGATGAGAACTAAAATTGGGGGAGAAAAGGCACCCACCACAACCCATGAAAAACCTAGATAGATTAGAGACCTGATGTCATGAAGGAGAGGGAACAACCTTGTGGGGTGTGTGTATAGGGGGTGGGGGGTGGGGGGAAGTGGGGAAGCTTAAGGGAACAACAGTCAATGGATCCTAAACAACACACAACCTTCATCACACATAAACAAAGATAACTTCTACCATGACATACATAGTGGTTCAACCCACTCAGGGTCAGAATCAGGAATTTTTTTCAGGGAGCGCAAAAATTATATCATATTCACCAAAAAAAAGTATTAGTAAAATAATATTAATTTTTTTTTTCACTTCTTATAAATCTCTATATAATCACTGAAATCAAAACTAAAATTAAATTAACCAAACATATATTCTAAACCTCTATATAATTAATCACTGAAATTAAACTAAAATTATAGCCTACTAAGTATCACATTTTAGTTGGAAAATGAAAATGATAAATTATGATCTATGAGTCACTCAGTCACTTATATTAGTTATATATGACTAATGACTCAAAGTCTCAAACCATAAAAACAAGCAAATTAGAATCACATGAGTCACAGACTCTGAGACTGAGACTCAAATTCACATATGTGAGATGACAGACAGTCGAAGAGCCAGTCATCGGCGTAGCCTGAGTAGTGAGCGGCTGAGCCTTCCTTCAGTTGCGATCGCCGGTTGAAGAGCCAGTCGTCGGTGACGAGTCATCTCGGCGTCGCTTGAGCAGTGAGCAACTGAGCCTTCCTTCAATCGGGGTCACCGGTCGAAGAGCTTCGCGGCATCGCCTGAGCCTTCCTTCAGTCGCCGATTCCTAATATAAACTTATTCACTAATATAAACTTACACTAATTTTTCGTTCATTTTTCTAACTTTTTTCTGATCTTAGCCGAGTCCCAAGTGATTGAGCGCAATCTTTGTATTTAAGAGAATACAATTTATATGGAGCACTGGTCACATTAGGCTTTAGGGGTGCAACTTGGGCCGGCTGGACGGGCCTAAGGGTTAGACCATGACCAGCCCGTTCTGCAAAAGTCGTGCCCATGTCCAGCCCAGCCCATCTACGGACCAAATAATATGTGTCCACGCCAAGCCCATCAAATTTTTGGTAGACGCGGGCTGGACGCGGGCTGTCCATGGTTACGAATTACTTTCTTTAAAAATGATTTCGAGACATATCATTAACAATCCACCTCTACAATTTAGTCATGATAATGAAATAAAGTACATTAAAGTCTCAAAATAAACTTAAATATAAGCATGTAAACAACTATTTGGGACAAAACGAGAGAGAAAAAGAAAAAAATCATTAATCCTATAATAAGAAATAAAGTAGGAAAAGTAAAGTCTTCAAAGATCTCTAAACATGAACAAAAGTGAGAATCGTTGCTCAACCTAGTTCAGAAAAATAAGAAAAAAATATGAGCATTCCTTTCTGTTTGAGACTTTGACTTTGTCGAAGTGGGGGTTGATAGGTCAGAAAGTATAAAGAAGAAATAGATTAGTATTCTATTAGGTTAAGAGTTTGAAAGGTCGAGATTGCATTGACTTATGTGATCCACGGTTTTTAATGACTAAAGGAAACAGAATAAATATATTTTGTGTGTGTGTAATCTATATTGTATAATAGTTAGACGGGCTGGTTTTCCCACGGGCTGGACGGGATTATAGAAATCTTTGCCCATGTCCAACCCATATTTTTTATGGGCTCAAAATTTTGAGCTCGCGTCCACCACGGTCACTACAAAAATAAGCCCATGTCCATTTTTTGCGGGCTGGTACGGGTTGTCCGACCCAAGTTGCACCCCTATTAGGCTTATAGAGTACTAGTCAATCAACCTAAGGGCTGCGTTTGGCAACAAGGACAAGGATAAGGATAAGGACAGGATAAGGGCGAATAAGTCTGGACAAGCTATACCGTTGGACAAGACCGANTAAGAAAGAAATCCTATCCAGCGTTTGGACCAAGACCGGATTATAAGTCAGATATGCAATTTATAAAGTAATATATATATATATATATATATATGTATATGTATATGTATGTATATCTACATATGTGTGTGTATATATATATATACATATACATATGGGAGCTGATCCCTTGACAGCGTAGGCAAAATAGGATATCTTGCCAGCGCGATCTGGCCGTCCATCCCGAAGGGATGGACGGCCCATATCACTTTTTTTTGCGGCGCTGTCAGTCGTCCGCTACACTGTGTAGCGGACGGATCTTTTTACCATCTTGCCCTCGCTCACCCGTCCGCTAGACAGTGTAGCGGACGACTGACATCCTCCGACAAAAAGTAGTCCGCTACACTGTCCAGCGGACGACTGTCATTCTGACACAACTGTGACGGTCTGACACAAGTGTGACTTGATGTCGGCAATTATGTCCGCTACACAGTATAGCGGACAGTATTGCCCACTACTCAATTTTCTTTCAGCACAATTTTCTTCTACTCACTTCTTTCAGCACAATTTTCTTCTCCTTTGGACTCGCTTCCATTTTCAGCTGCCTTCAAGCTTCGAGTAACACTTGCTTCAAGCTTCGCTCAAGCAAGGTAAGTTTGCTTCAAGTTTTCTTGATGTTCTAGAAATTTGTCACTGTATTCATCAAAAAGGTATAATTTGTTAACTTTATATTTAATTCATTATAGTTTAATTCGATTTTTTGGCATGATGAATTCGTCTATTTATCTTACTAATTTAAATTTGTTATGTTCAATAAATTTAAATTAGTAATTGTTAATTTGGAGACACTTTTGAGATTATGCATACCGTATGTTTGCCATCCTAATTTTTAGGTAATATTTTCAGTTAGAAATGCCATTTGATTGTTAAGCGTAGTCTATTTCTACACAGCTCTTGTTTAATTCGATTTTTTGGCATGATGAATTCGTCTATTTATCTTACTAATTTAAATTTGTTATGTTCAATAAATTTAAATTAGTAATTGTTAATTTGGAGACACTTTTGAGATTATGCATACCGTATGTTTGCCATCCTAATTTTTAGGTAATATTTTCAGTTAGAAATGCCATTTGATTGTTAAGCGTAGTCTATTTCTACACAGCTCTTGTTTCACAATGTCTGATTTCGTGTCGAGCTCCAACGTCCCCGTAGATGCTAGTGATCCGTATCTAGGACGAACATTTGCTACGTTGGAAGAAGCTGAAGAATGTTTTCGAGCGTATTCATTGAGGGTTGGTTTTGGCATTAGAATAAAGACTTCAAGAACGAGCACCATAACGAGAAAGATATGCTCTCGCTTATACGAGTGCCATAGGAGCAGAAACCCAGTGCAAAATGAGACATGTGTAGGCAATGATGACAGTGAGGACGAAATAGGATATCCGCGTAGAAGACGGGACTGCTTTGAGCGCACAAATTGCCAGGTCAAGATGTTCGTAAGCTACAAACCCAAACAAGACCATTGGCTTATTACCAGCCTGGAACTGGCACACAATCACCCGTTAGTAACCCCTTCTAAGGTGAGTGAGATGCATCAACACAAGAAGATGGGTAAGGTCGCAAGGAGCCTGATTCAGACAATGAGCAATGCGCGACTAGGACCTACCGACATGATTAATGTTCTTGCTGAACAGGCTGGGAGAATTCAAAATTTGACCTTTAACACGACAGACGTTCGTAACGCGGTCCGAACCCATAGACGAGCCGCGTATGACCTCAATGATGCTCAAGCCACAATGAGCCTATTGAAACGGATGCAGATGGAGGACCCGCAGTTGACCTTCGATTATAAACTTGACGACGAGCATCGAGTTAGCACAATTTTTTGGGTCGACGGTCGTTCGAGGCTTGCTTATAAGCATTTTGGGGATGTCGTGACGTTCGACACCACATACCGTACCAACAAGTACTCGATGCCGTTCGCCCCTTTCACAGGGGTCAATCATCATTATCACTCCATCCTGTTCGGGTTCGCCTTGTTAAGGGACGAGACCGAGAGTTCTTTTGAATGGTTGTTTAGGACGTGGCTGGAAGCAATGAACTTCAAAGCACCCAAAGTGATCATCACCGATCAAGATTTGGCAATGAAGAAGGCTATTGCGACCGTCTTCCCAGACACTCGGCACAACTTGTGCACCTGGCACATAAGCAACAAATACCCGGAACGGCTGCATCACGTGTACGCAAAGTATCAAGACTTTAAACAGGATTTTGACAAGTGCGTCCTCAAGTCGTTAACGATTGAGGAATTCGAGGAGAGGTGGGAAAAGCTTGTTCGGGATTACTCATTGCAAGACAACGAGTGGCTCCAGAACTTGTACGAGCGCAAAGAGCAATGGATTGGCGTTTACACGAGGAGGTATTTTTCAGCGGGCATGAAAACGACGGGCAGGAGTGAATCCATGAATGCCACGTTCGATAGTTATGTGGGTACAGCTACCAATTTGAAGACTTTCGTTGCATCCGCACAAAAAGCGGTAGCTTCGTTGTTCGTAAAAGAAAGGGCTGCCGACTTTGCAACAACGTACAAACAAAGGAGAACGTTGCTCGAGACCCCGCTGGAGATGAACGGTGCCAAAGTCTATACGAAGGAGATCTTCTTGCTATACCAAGTAGAGCTGCGAAAATCCGGACGATACAGTATAAACAAGGTGGCAGAAATGTCTACGCGTGAGTACAAGGTTTATTCGCTCGTGAATGACCTAGTCCCTGAGAAGCTGCGCAGAATGTATACGGTGAGCCACGACACATTGACGGACTCGGTGACATGTGTTTGCAAGAAGTTTGAGTTCCATGGCATCCTGTGTAGACACGTTCTGCGGTTTTTCACCCAGAAGAATATCAGGACAATCCCCGATAAATACGTCTTGCCACGGTGGACAAAAGGTGCAAACAGGTTGCACGGTACCATTTCCTTTCCGGAGCACCCGTATACTGACTTTGAAGAATCAGAGACGCTGCGGTATAATCATCTGGTGACGATGTTCACCCGTTTGTCCGTAAAAGGTGCTGCTACAATGGTCGGTTATAAACATCTCCTCGAGGTAGCTCAGCAACAAGAGTCCATCGTCGACCAGTTGGAAGCAGCTTCAGTCACCAATGCGATTGACACCGAGCCTACGACGGGGGTATCAGAAGATGACGAGCCGGAGGAGGAAGACGACAATGATATCCGTTTGTTGGATCCAATTATATCGCAAACGAAAGGCCGCAAGAGATCTACGCGGATGAAAAGCTCTATTGAAACGGCAACTCAACCTAAAAAGCTGCGAAGGTGTGCATTGTGCAACAAAATGACCGACCACGACAAGCGGAACCATTACAAGGCATTGGGGATAAGTTCAAGGGGTTTGCAAGACGGGGAAGAAGGTGACGCCGAAGATGAGGACGAACAAGCTGCAGTGGACCTTTAATTTTTTGTACAACTTTATGACATTTGTAATAATATTCGAGGGATAATTTTTCGACCGGGTACTGGAATTTTTTTAAAATGGACCTATGAGAGGCCATCGAATCAAATCTAAAGTCTTTATTACGAGGTTTTTTTTTTTATTTTGTAATCCCCGTCCGCTATACAATGTAGCGGACATCATTGACTTTGGTCTTTTACGTCCGCTATATTGTATAGCGGACGGGTGGCATCGAAGTAAAACTTTTGGTCTTTGTACGTCCGCTATACAATGTAGCGGACGTTAGAGCAGGCAAACTTTTGGTCTTCTTTACTGTCCGCTATATAATATAGCGGACGTCATAACTTTTGGGCTTTCATGTCCGCTATAGAATGTAACGGATAATACTATATGAAATAAATTAATCATATCGGGCAACCGGCTATTATCAGTCCAACAATCTATTTGCTCACTCTGTATGGAATAAATAGCCCAGGCCAACACTCCATCTCCGGCGACCCACAGGTGATCCACAACTCCGGCGATAAACCGTCCCCCCTCAACGCCGACCTCGATGGCTTCTGGATCGGAGACCACCTACGATTTTATTGGCAACTTGCACCTGGCAGGCAAACACTTTTTCAAAGTCATGATGCCGGGGTTTGAGAATGAACTTGTATGCCATCCCTCTATCTCTGTATTTTCGTGTGTTAAATCTTTTGGTTAAAAACTAACCTATTTTTTGTGTATTGTGTTTGTTAGGACATACCGGAAGCCTTCACCAATCAATTTACAACAATTCATGACAGTGCAAGATTATATAGCCGCAAGGGGGCATGGCAGGTTGAAATCAAGCTGAAGCCCTGCCGACCCCAAAAAAAAGCAATTCGCAGAGGGTTGGAACGTCTTCGTGCGCCAGCATGGCCTCGAACTCGGGGACTTTGTAGTATTTGAACACCTTGGGTGGTGGGATTTTGAAGTTGTAATCTTTGATCGGAGCACTTGTGAAAAAATTTCTTTCCCCCAATGTGAACCCTAATTTATGATTAATAAAATTATTTGAGTTCTTGTTGATTGTGTTTCGAACTTTTTACTCGCTTATTTGTGTCGTTGGAAATAACCTTTTGTTAAAAACACTAAGAAAAATTTGGATTTTACGTCCGCGATACAATGTAGCGGACAACACAGCAGAATCTTTTGGTCTTCATTTTACGTCCGCGAGACAATGTAGCGGACGGCGCAGCAGAAACTTTTGGTCTTCATTTTACGTCCGCGAGACAATGTAGCGGACGACGCAGCAGAAACTTTTGTTATCAACACTTAGAAAAATTTGGTCTTCATTTTACGTCCGCGAGACAATGTAGCGGACGACGCAGCAGAAACTTTTGTTATCAACACTTAGAAACTTTTGGTCTTCATTTTACGTCCGCGAGACAATGTAGCGGACGACGCAGCAGAAACTTTTGTTATCAACACTTAGAAAAATTAGCTCTTCATTTTACATCCGCGATACAATGTAGCGGACGGGGCAGCAGAAACTTTTGTTATCAACACTTAGAAAATTTTGGTCTTCATTTTACGTCCGCGAGACAATGTAGCGGACGACGCAGCAGAAACTTTTGTTATCAACACTTAGAAAAATTTGGTCTTCATTTTACGTCCGCGAGACAATGTAGCGGACGGCGCAGCAGAAACTTTTGTTCTCAACACTTAGAAAAATTTGCCCTTCATTTTACGTCATCAGAAAAATCAGTATTCGACAACAGAAATCAACACAAATCAAATCACACCAACGACAACACAAATCAAATCACACCAATTGCGTACGATTTATGTAAAAACTACTGTTATGATACAATTTCAACTGGGGTCCGCATGTTGGGCCAGATTCTCGTCATTAGCCGGATTTTCTATAAACCTAACCGCTCTAGGCCGGCCTTTCATAATTTGCCAAGCCATTCTATATCTATAGCCTTCAACTTCTGCTTGGCTCCAGACGGCCGCCTTGAGGCTCTCAGAGCGACAAATGAAATCCATGTACATGCAAAGGAAGGCGCCGCAGTCCGAAGTGTTACGTTGCTTGGGCCTCCTCTTCTTCAATCGCCTATTGAGATTTGGCCGCGCCGGTACGGGGACATCACGGACACGATTTACCATTGCACATATAATTTTCTACGAGAAACAGAATGTGTCTTAAGACACGTGTTAAAATTTATGGCTTGATAGAATCATAGCATTATACAGCGAGCGTAATATTACCAACGCGTACAATTGGCCATTGTACATGTGCAGCACAGGCATCTGATGAGTATCGTCGTGGAGACTGTCGATCACCGATACGACTTTAGTTGTTGGGGAGTAGCAAACCAAGTACCAGTGGCTGTGCCCTAGAAATGGGATTAGAAACACATCGGCAACACTTGCGCTCACCGGACTATCCCTATTAACATACGCTAGTAGGTTAAAGGACGGTCTCCACTGGGCCAACTTTTTCTTCCCCCTATTTTCGACCCACTCATGCCATTCAGACACTAGCATCTGATGAAAAAAGGCATCGAACAGAAAAACGGCCGGATAGCTCGGCTGCTGCCGACACCTTTCCTTCAGAATCTCCACGTAGGTGGAGACGACACCGGTGTCTAACCAACTCCCCGGAGCCAGCGAGGCCAGTTCTCCCCACGAGCAAATGTAATCCATGCCCTCCGGATGATCCACACTATACAACGCTTGGTCATGCGGGACGCCGCTAAAATAACGCTCTCTGATTATCTGGCATTTCTGCGGCTTTAGGGGCTTCAACGGATGCCCTTTGCGATATTGCCCTCGGGGGTCGACCGGGGGGTATTGCACTCCTTCGGGGGGGTCGACGGGTTCGGGGGGGTCGCCGGGGGGATATTGCACTCCTTCGGGGGGGTCGACGGGGGGATATTGCACTCTTTCGGGGGGGTCGACGGGGGGATATTGCACTCCTTCAGGGGGGTCGACGGGGGGGTATTGCCCGCCTTCGGCAATAGATGGTCCTGCCCACGGGACAATGGGCAGACTGATGTTTCCGAAACCCCAGTCTTGCGTGACTTGACTCTGAGAGAGGGGTTGGGGTTCCGAATCCAATAGTAAAGAGAAGGAGGGCGCACTGTAATCTTCCCACGGCGCTTGGCCCATGGTGCTTGGCGGTCCCCAATCACCACCCATCTCCGGTACAGAGGGAAAACCATATCCCTGGCTCACTCCCGAAGTCTGTCCCGAGGGATCGGTGCATCCCTCGGGAACAAACGGCCGCTGCCACCCCGGATAACCCATTCCCGGGTTTGGCTGTCCCGATGCTTGCCGCAAAAAATTCCCGCAGCCAAGCGCCAACGCTTCAGCCTGTTGGCGAAGCTCCTCGCCCATGGCATCCACCAAATCCTTCCGCTCGCTCAACTTCTGGAAGAAGGCGAACGAGGCATTAACCTACATCCAGAGAGATAATAAATAAGTAACTTCGTACACACTTAGAATGATCAAGTTCAATTAGAAGCACTGGTTGGGCAACTTACCAGATTGTATGCCATGTGCTCATCGATCTGACCCCTAGGGTGGTACTTCTCCCCGCGTTCAAACCTTACTGGAGCTACTCTCCTCCGGGTGATGCGGTAGTACCACTCGTTGTACTGTTCGATGCTGATGACGGGGTCAGGCTCCGACACAATGGCCGCCAGCGTGTCCTGCCAAGAATTCCAGACCTCAATTTCACGCGCGCACAACTCGTGCGCATTCGCCTTGCCAAACAGTCCGACACCCGGTGGGTTCCTGTTAAGCCTCATATCTGGCGCGCCGGCTGGCAACCCCTGCAGGCACTCAAAATGGCGCATAGCGCGATCCGGCAGCTGCCACTCTGCGACCTCGAAGTGGATCAGGGGTGTGCGTTGCAACCCGGAGAGCGTGAAGACGAACGACTCTCCCACCCGTCGCGCCAAACGTTTGTACGGTGCCCATCGCATCTGGCCAGGAGATAACGAGTCGAGCTCCCCCCGATAGTATGAAATGTTGTGATGGGGATCGTATATAATCTCGTAGTGGGTTTCCTTCCGGCTGTACTCCCAGGCGCACAACCGAGGCCACACATTATCTGTTCCGTCCCTACGCCTGGGTGCGCCGGTAGCAAGGTGTTCATAAGACCACACCTGAGAGCAAAGACATTGAAAAAAGTATCGTCAACATTTATTGTCCATTCAACAAAAAAAAAACAACAAAGAGCACGTAATGAAGAATTGTATGATATACCTGCAATAGCGAGAGACATGCACATATCGCTTTGGAGTCGGGCCTCGTTGCCTTGTGCAATGCTCGGTACAGGTATGCAAGAGTTGCTGCACCCCAGGCATAATCCCCAACCTCAGCCAGGTTACGCAAAAACGGTAAATATTTGACGCTGACCGTGTTCTTCGACGTCGTTGGGAATAATATTGCCCCCATCACCCACAGAGGAAGGCTTGTGTGTACAGCACAAGGTCATGGCCCGTATAGTTTTCCGGCAAAACCCCGTAGGTATCTACCAACCACTTCAACTTGATACCACCACTGCTAAATCCATCCTGGGGTACCGAAGTAAAGAAGTCCCTAGCGGTCCTCTTATTCGTTGCTTCGGACGGATGAGCTATTACCGGCCGCCCCGTCACCGGTAACCCTAAGATGAACCCTACATCTTCTAGGGTAATTGTCATCTCTCCGAGAGGGAAGTGAAACGTATTCGTTTCACTTCTCCACCTTAACAAGGGCACCTATTAAGTGCCGGTCAAGTTGTTGAAAGATCTGCCCATGCGTGAAAATCCCAAACCCAATCCCACGCAGTAATCTTTTCTGGGTTCTGTTCAATTTCCAGGCGTTGAAATTATCGCTTACTTCTACCGTGTTGACAAGTGCTCTTTCCTACGAATTAATAAATATTATTTAAGCAAAATAAACACTATACAACGTTCGCAACTGAAATACGTAAGCAAAATAAACGATATAAACGATAAAATAAGTATCTTACTCCACCATCCCATATGAGCGTACTGATATGGGATGCTTGGTCGTATAATACGGACGAATCTTCTGGTCCAGGGTTGAAATCCATTTTTTGCAACTGAAATAATGGAAAGAGGGCAAGGTTGGAAGCGTAAACATTCCCAAACATACAACGCTAGCATATTCAGCGCTAGCATGTGATCAGATAATACGCAATACACATATATAATATATATGTATATACATTGACAAACGCTAGCATAGTGCCTATCTACTTGCCAACGCCGCAAGATGAACTCTAGATTATGAACAAAGTAAGGATTAGTTTGTGAACTTACGTGATTGATGAGACGATTAAAGGATTTCTTGCAAAGAAATTGCGCCGATCTACTTGCCAACGCCGCTGGTTTGATCGTGAGAAGAAGGAATAGTTTGATTGTGAGAAGAAGGAATGAATA
>JAVXUO010002609.1:0-65469 GCA_033065855.1 Escallonia rubra
TATTAGTTATAAAATTAAATATAATCTAACTTAAGCCATTTAGGAAGTTGGGGACCTCACCCGTTTATGTTGGCCATCTTAATACAATTCTGGTTGTCCCTAACTGGGTCGTCTAGCCAATGTGCGACATGCACTCGTGTTGGTGGCTCTAGGAAGAACAATGACTCTTGGCAAAAGTAGGATTCAAAGGAGAGTTTGATGGTGTGTAGACTCACACATAAGAAAATATTGTTGAGCTGGACGTATAATTATAAAGAGTATGGGTCTCGCAGCAGAAGTTGACTTACATTTGATGATAGAATCAAGTCATATTAGTCAAACCTTTTAGGTCAAGTTATATGGACCATCTAGGTAGTCCTTGGGTAGTATATGCAAAAATGGTGCAAGGCCACCGCCCGAGTTGAAGAAGCTAAAAACGACACCAAAAACAAGATTTTGCCTCCAACTAGAAGTCAATTTGTTAAGTGTGAGCTGTGTAAATTAGTAATTTATTTTCTTAAATTGGGAGTGTGTCTCAACACGTTTTCTCATGCATGGTAAGACTTGCTTTTTGATTGGGCTAAGCACTAGATGAATCAAATTAGATCGCTGTGATTACTTTTGATTATAAAATGTCGCCTGAGTTGAAATTATCTATATTTTTATAACGTATTATGATATTTAACTTAAAAATTAATTGCAATGAGAAAGTGAAGCACAAGATTTGGATTTGTATGTGGAGCATGTCAGGCTTCATGTTTTGCACAACTCTCAGACCTCGGTAAAAGAGGTCAAATTCAACTTTTGTGCTGGGAAAGACGCCGCTCTAATTTTCTCAGTATCATCTTGCATGGGTAATGACTCTCATCTAGCCGCCACTTTTAAATAGATAAGAAATAAATGGCGTCGAATGAAAACAAAAGATTTTTCTCACAAAACAAAACAAAACAAAACAAAAGTCTAAGAAGCAAAGTTGATCAACACGAGCACATTATACGGGGACCAAAAGATGGTCCAAGTAAGACAAAAATACGGCAGCCAACTTTCTGTGTCGTCGATTCGTGCATAAAATATTATATTTAGTGGACTGTTTGTACCATTTTTATCACTAAAAGAGTTTATTAAAATCAACTCCTTATACTTTCCAACCATATATTAAGTGTGAAAAAACATAGAAGAGTGTGAAAACAGACGTTTTTTTATTAAATTATTATACTAACAACTGTTCCCCCAACTTTTATCAAGTTCTAAAAACGCTACAAATGCAATTTCTTCTATCTTTTTTTGTAGTTCCTCATTAACATTGACCGGTGTACAGTAATCATTTATGTTTTAAAGCCCTAATCTTTGCTGATTTTTTAAATTTATTTTATCATATATCACCTTTTTGCTTTAAAGCCCAACTACAAACACAGGAAAAGATTCTTGCCTTACAAACTAACTCATGCTATGTCAGTATATTGGTCATTGTCACGAGAAAGTTAACTTGGAAGCCATCTTACCATGTTCTAATTAGTAATTATCCATTAACTATGCTGATTAAATTTGCAAATATAAAAAATAATGGAAAGACAACTGTTACTTTATCTACATGTACAAACTAAATCATAATATAAGACAGTGAGATTACCGACACTGATCAGATGACGACCAGCTTTCGTTGATGTTGTTGGATCTCGCCTAATACTTTTGTTTTACCTTCGCGCATCAGACAACTTAACTCGCTAGGTGTAGTATTCAAACAAATTAGCAAGCTACGTACACAATTTACGCCGGGGAAGTACAACTTGATATTAGCAACTTTCTAAAAAGGGACAAGTAATATTTAATTCCGTCACTAGTTTTCTTCAAAAAACATAAAGAGTGCAATGAAACCTCCATAAGCATGAAGATAGTCCAAATTCAGTGGATTATCAACAGGACTCGGCCCTAGTTTTCTCGGCATGCATGAATCTAGTCCAAATATGATATGTTCATTTGATAGTGTACGCATTTGCAGAATTCCAACGGTGGACCCAATTCTGATGATGTTTTCCATGAATGTAACCACTTGAATAACAGAAGAAACCAAAAAAAAAAAAAAACGAGAAAGGGACGTAACTGATTCATATATTATATATGCTCCATGGGAGCAGATAATCAGAAGCAAAGTTGATCACCATGAGCACATGGTGCGGGGCCAAAAGATGGTCCAAGTAAGACAAAAATACGGCAGCCAACTTTCTGTGTCGTCGATTCGTGCATAAAATATTATATTTAGTGGACTGTTTGTACCATTTTTATCACTAAAAGAGTTTATTAAAATCAACTCGTTATACTTTCCAACCATATATTAAGTGTTAAAAAACATAGAAGAGTGTGAAAACAGACGTTTTTTTTATTAAATTATTATAGTTACAACTGTTCCCCCAACTTTTATCAAGTTCTAAAAACGCTAGAAATGCAATTTTTTCTATCTTTTTTAGTAGTTCCTCATAAACATTGACCGGTGTACAGTGATCATTTATGTTTTAAAGCCCTAATCTTTGCTGTTTTTTTTTTTTTATTTTATCATATATCACCTTTTTGTTTTAAAGCCCAACTACAAACACAGGAAAAGATTCTTGCCTTACAAACTAACTCATGCTATGGCAGTATATTTGACATTGTCACGAGAAAGTTAACTTGTAAGCCATCTTACCATGTTCTAATTAGTAATTATCCGTTAACTTTGCTGATTAAATTTGCAAATATAAAAAATAATGGAAAGACAACAGTTACTTTATCTACACTAGTCGTGATGCACGTGCGTTGCACGTGGATTGTTTTCTATAGTGATCAATATAGTTTAATAGTCCATTAAAAAGGAAGGTATTGTGAAATCGATTTTCACATCCGTGCAAAACAACGTGGTGACAAAGAACTCATAGTTCCTCAAAATGTTTAGCAGTGATGGTCAGAGGCATTACATTTTCCAATATGCAGTTTAGTACTTAGTCGCATGCTATAAATAGAAGAGAACATGGTTGAAAAGAGATAGCAGTAGCGAAAATGCACATAGACACGACTTTATGTTTTTGGAAGTTTACTTCATTTATTGTGTACTTTCATCGTGTCTTATGTTTGAAGACAAAACAATATTAGTTATCTGCAATCCCTTTTAATTGGTGGAGGAAAAAAGAATGGAGATCGGAAGAGAAAGAAGTCGGTAGTCTAATAAATTGGTCTAATAAATTTCATCAGTTAGATAGTCTTCACATGAACAACATTTTGGATATCGAGTTCACTTAGAAAAATTGAAAGTGAAAACAAGTTGGATTTGACATTTCTAGTCATCAAGGATCTCGCCATATACACAGACTTACGGCCCTCACATAAAACCAAATTGATGTTTGAAAGGGCAAGGTGTTTTCTTCTCTAATATTATAAGCATGAAATAACTTGGTCGTTCATCTATATGATTGTTGTATACATGGTTGCACTTGGTCAGGTTTAATTCTTTTGCATGTATTAAACATGTAACTGTAGCGTGCAAGAAGAACATCTATATACATGAGCATGGTCCATACATTTGGCCAGATACAAGTACCCATTCTTGCTCCTGAGGGCAGGTACCCAGATAGAGACCTAATATAACGTTCAATACAATATGCACAAAGTTACTGATCCAGGACTCAAGCTGGCTATCTCATACTAAACGGGAATAAGATTGGATTGACCAAGCAATGGCTGTGTACGTTAACAATCCTAATAATTTTACAAGCAAAGAACAATTGGCTAGTATCTTCTATTTGATGGTGTTGACAACCCAGAGTCTATAAACATATACAAGTAACTATGATATCATTACAACTAAGCCCAGGAGATGAAAAGGTGAGACATAACCTTCAAGAAATTCACAAGCTTGTTGAACTGCTCAACAACCTGTTGCAAGACCTTTTCAGTTCTAGATACAACAATTGCAAAGAGAGCC
The DNA here is from genome assembly GCA_033065855.1 of Escallonia rubra. Classification (NCBI taxonomy): domain Eukaryota; kingdom Viridiplantae; phylum Streptophyta; class Magnoliopsida; order Escalloniales; family Escalloniaceae; genus Escallonia; species Escallonia rubra. The sequence goes on from JAVXUO010002609.1 coordinate 3,932, forward strand.
TTATCCTTACTTAAACCAACAACAAGAGACTCAATGTTGTATCCTCTCCTTGCGAAAACCCCAGCAATTCAGTTTATTATACCACTTTCATCCCGAACAAACACTGAGATGGGTGAGGCGTCTCACCCTGAAATTATCAATACCACTATATATCAAAACCACATGAGAATCGATAAACACGCATGCCATTGCCTGATAAGAAAATAGTGGTAACAATTTAATTGGACTCGTTAGTTCTGAGCTATCAGATCACCTATTCATTGACAATTGAACCATATGACATAGGAACCAATTAAGAGTTCTTGGGCTAATGCAGCAACATAGTTCAGAAAATAGTTTCTAAAAAATAAGCATGTGTGTAAAGTTTGTTTAGAAGCTGATTAGTACCATGAAGAACTTCATTGGCTAAAAAGAGGGAATAAGCTACTATTACAGAATCAAGGCTATTTACCAAAGTCAGGTGACTGGTGAAATTTCAGATGTACAAAGCTCAATAATGAAAAAATACATCATACTACCATTACTTCATGGTTATCTTTCCTGATTCTTCAATGGAAGAGAGGGAAAGGCAGGAAAAAAGAGTAGGAAATTATAGCAAATGTAGAAATCAAAGACGTCAAAAACCCTATTCCTGGAACAACAATTCAAGCATTAGATTGTGGAAAACTTTGAATTTAGTTAATAAAATCTTCCTACATTCAAAAAACTACTTGAATTAAACACGTCATGCACCTCATTTGCGAAAGCAGTAACAATTAAAAATAAGAATAGTAGAAAACCCATAATCAAGCAGCCAATTCCTACAAAATTTAAGCTGCATTTAACCAAATCAAGAAAAGGACCCACTTTAACTATAATAGTGTAAAACTGCCAAACAACTCCTTCGTTTGCAACACGTCCCTATGACCTATGTTAATAACTTAAGTATTAAACAATAAATGCAACTTCCTAGTACACAGATGAAACATTCCAAATTACCAGTTTACGGGAAAAATGGAAAGAAAACTACATTGATTCTATTATATTGAAGTCGTCAATTATAGAGGGCTGGATGTCATCTATTTCACTGGGAAGAAAATAGAGGGTTGGATGTCACATGCCAGTCGCCTTCACTTTCTTCATAGCTTCAATAATTCAGTTATCAATACTTGAAAGAGAAAGTTATCTCTAAAGAAAAAATTGGATTGCCACAATCCTGGACCCTGCAGCTTATAACAAAAAATCGCAGCTTGATGTCTTCACTTATATTTACTCAAAACTGAGAGACACCAAGGTTAGTGGGTTTTGTAGACTACAACATATATGAAAAAGTGAACATTTAAGGTGTTATTAGACAAGTGTAAGCATACTTTGAAAGCTCGCAATCAGTTCATCACATGCTGAAATCACTTGAAATTAAACACGAATATATCAACGTGCGATAACAATGTATATTGGCTACAGTTCTTGGATAATTATGCGGCATCACATATTCGAAAAGGAGGTCCTATCCTAAGTTCCTCTCCCACAAAAGTACTAAAAAGCCTACAGCGTGAGTGCAAATTAGTCCAATGTTCCATTCACCCCATTAAAATTCCTTTTCAGAGGTTGTTTTCCCCTCTCTCCTCTATCTCTGGCCAACGCTTTCATTTCTCACATGAAAGCTTTAAAAGACAATCAATATGAATAGCAAATGGGTGTCTGAATCTTGATATGCGGTTTCCTTATTTACAGAAGGCAAGTTTGGGAAGAGTGGGTTGCCAGCAATGTGAAAACAGCCTAGTGTAAGATTAAGATCGTCTACCTGAAATTATTGACCGGGTGAGCACTCAGATCCTCATTAAATGTCCATCAACATACCATTGCGATCAGATGATCGAGTGTGAAGAAAAATCAGTGTGTTGATTAATACTACCATCTGTTTGGAAGGATTTAGAAATATTAGGCCAAAATCCAACATATATTAGAAAAGTCATCAAAGCAGAAAGAAAGAGTACAAACCTGAGTCGTGGTGGTCCACGAAAAGTCATCAAAGCAGAAAGAAAGAGTACAAATTCTGTTGTCGCCCCATGTAGTCCCATTTGCTCCCAAAGGCGAATACGCAGTCACATGAATTGCATGTCCCTTGCAGAACTCTCTCAATTCCTTCTGCTGCCACAGTGGGTTCATCTCCACCTTAAATCCAGCAAAGAAACAAAAACAAAATACTAAGCAAGAACCAAAAGGAGAAATCTGAAGAACAACGCGAAATTTGCCAATACAATTCGATCTCACTTGATTGACTGCTGGAGGAATTTTGGCATTTGAAAGTAGCTCCTCAAGTTTCTTGCGAGAAAAATTACTGACACCGATCGCCTTGGCTAGGCCCAGATTTTGACACTCTTCCATGCCTTCCCATGCTGACTGAATGTCAAAGGGCAGTATGTGTTCCTTTGGAACTGGGGCACCGTTCATCATTGGACTCAACCTCAGAGGCATGTGTGTCAAGTACATGTCGACATAGTCCAATTTAAGTTTCCTGGACCCACAAGAAATAGACATAATCAACTAGGCTATCATAAATTAAAATTGAACACCTTGGATATCCCAGCCCTACAAATTCATAACCTTCATTTTCTCCGGTTTTCATTATCTCGGAACAGTGGCGGAACCAGGATTTTATCCCAGGAGGCTAAAAAATATACCGAAGGAGATAAATATTTTTATAAGTAAAATAGCACACAAAAACAGAGTGCACTTTTCGATAATACACAAAACATACTAAAAAGCATCTAAAAGGTCTTATTGTGTAAATGGACGAGACTGAGTTCCGAATTGTGTAAATGGAAAATTGTGGTGACGAGGTTGGCAAGGACATTTCGACCAATACGCTCATCGAACTTTATCTCGAACATTAGGACCATAATCCCAAATATTTGGACGCAGCTCAGGATCCGCAATAAGCTCATCAGAGTTGAACTCATCGCTAATTCTGCTTGAATGCCCGAAATGAATATCATGGTGCACAATGGGAGTCTTGTCCCTTACTGTTGGAATTTGAGACTGTTGAATAATATCTTGATTTATACGCTCATTCTTATTAGACTGTAATAACTTTTTCACCTTTGGTTTCTTTTGATAGAACCTTTTCATTTTGAAAAAAAAAATATTTTATTTTAAGTATCAATCCATCAATTATCAATCAAATAACCTAGTTAATTACAAATATTTTATTCTTTTACTTTTCCAGTCATGTTTTATTATCGCGTTAACCTAATTAACTTAACTTCACCCCACCATTCAACTAAATCACATATCCGACATCTCAATCCAATTGGGTCCCATCCTCCATCAACCATCTCAATTCTCAAATGCTCAATGCACAATTAACAACATATAATCAGCATGAAAATAATCTCAATTTTTAAATGCACAATTAACACAACCTAAAATTATCAATCGAATAATCAATGCTCAAATGGGATAAAAATCCAATTGAGTCCCATCCTCCATCAGCAATCTCAAATCTAAGTGCTCAATGCACGATTAACATCCATAAAGCATCAATTAGTAATCTAAATTATCAAATACACAACTAACAACCTAAAATTATTAATCAAATAATCAATTCTCAATAGCAAAAGAAATTGTTCAAAATGCACACTGACCTCGGTCCTCAGAAATCAGAACGACGTCGTTGTCGCAATGTTGTCGGTGACTGAAACTCAAAGTCAGATCTGTAATTTCACTATTTCAAGCTCCGTGACCGCCGAACGGCAGTGGCGGAACTTCCTCGGTTCGTGCGCCGGCTCGTAGACTGTAGATCTAAGCTAGATCTGCCGCCCAGATCTGTTCTGGCCGGAGTTGGGTAGGGACTGGCCGGAGTTAGGGTGGGGACCGCCAGACTGAGGAGGGCCTTCGCCTGCTTCACACTTCGGAATCGAAGGACAGACGGCGACCTACTGATGAGAGCCCAGTTGAGCCGACGACCGGTGGCCGTGGGTCGGTGGGTGGTGCTGGCGTGCGGGCGGTGAGCTACGGTGGCTGAGAGAGCCGAGAGAGGAGGACTGGAGGAGAGATGCTGGTGTCACGGTGACGGCGTGAGAGCTTCACTGACGCCACGGCGTGACGGCGACCGACCGGTGTCCGACTGTCCGGTGACTGTGAGACTATGAGCCGGCCGAGAGAGGAGGAGGAGAGAGAGAGAGAGAGAAATGAAAAGTGGAAAATGAAAAAAAACATTATATATATTTAAATTAAAAAAAAAATTCAAAATCTGAGGGGGCGCTACAGCCCCCCCTCGTACAAGCGTAGTTCTGCCCCTGTCTCGGAAGACTCAATTCTTACCCCTCCGCAGAAAAGGCAGAGGCCTTTGCATTTAGGCCTTGGTCTCCAAACTTTTGACAAAAGGAAGTTTCAAACCCTTTAGGACACTGGCACATGCCTTTAGATGCCACACGCTCAGCCTCTAGAACAACCACGAGGTTGTTCAAACACTCATAATCTACAAACTGCTTTTTCGACATCTCTTGAGCAACATAAGAACGTACAGACTACTTTCTATACCAAGCTAGCAACACTCTAGTATGCAATTAGTAAAGATTTAGTGTGAGGATTTACTCGAGGCTCATTTTGATTGCAGGCACGACTTGATCACGAACGGCAAAGATGCCAAAAAGCTTCGTAGTTATGAAGAGCTCGTCGCGGGAGTTGATGAGGCCGAGACGGAGCACTTCAGGAATCGCTGCAGCAAGGTACTCTTCCGTGTTGTACACGAAGGCGGTGTCGAAGTGGCGGTATCCTACCTTGATGGCTTCCAAGATGGCCGACTTTACTGTCTCTAAATCCACCGGAGGGTAGGGGGAGGTCCCTATCCCCACGATCGGCATGGGCTTGTCGCGTGACCCTACTGTTATCTCGGGAATCATTGGCATGTTCGATTTCTGCAAGCTTTCTTTGGAAGCACTCTGCTATTGGGGTGTCTCAATCTTTATCGGCTCTATGGTGGATTTATACTGGTGCGTATCAGTAGATGGCAATCTAAAGATTAATTTAACTGCGTATGGTTAGTGGTGAGCGTTCATAAACAAAGATTAATTTACTGCGGCAAATTTACAGCTGTTTATCTTACGGAAAAAATTTGGCTGCTACCAAAGTTGGAGGAATCTTCCTCCTACACCCTATATAGCGACAATCAATCGTCTCTAAATGTTTATAGTGGCTTTTATTTAGTGACGCTAAAAAAGTGCTGCTAATAATTGTCGCTGAAAGTGTTAAAAGAAAAGTCACTAGAAACATTTAGTGACTATTAATTGTCACTACATGCGGGGTTGAAGGAAGATTTCTATAACCTGAGTAGAAGCCAAAATTTGTTCTTATCTTACCTGCTCTCGTATAGATTCTTACATTTATAAAAACTAAAGTCTTTTGAACTTTCCATTACACATCGAGGATGAGTCCCTACTCCTGCGTACCCGTTGAAGCTAGACTGCTTTCGTTTTGCCACTACTTGCCCGGAAAATGGTCTTAGTAGAAGTCATTTAAATTTTAAAAGTTTTGACTATATAATAAAGTTTACTGCATAATTTGTATTCTTTGGTTATTAATTAAAGATGGTGACGTTTATTATTAAATGAGTGAACTTCTTCTTAACATATTAAATTAACCTTTGCCATGAAATATTAATAAGCAATGCCCTTTTGCATACATCTAATTTTGATTTGATAACTGTAGCGAACTAGCTCGGAAAAAATTCCTAAGAGGTCGTCGTCTTATTTAATTTAACCAAGGAAAAATAATTTAAAAAAATCAAGAAATTGACTCTAAAACGTCTGGAGGACAACTAATCTATCAAAAATAGGGAAATGGGTTGGAAGACTAAGGTAGCATTCAAAAACTATTTGACTTTCAGTTCTTTCTCCAATTTTTTAAACTAAAGAAAAAAATGCGTTAGACACACAGTTTTCGAATTTTTTTTTTCTCCCCTTCAGTTTTGAAAACCAGTTATTAAAATAGGGATGTTTTTTAAAACCCCCATTCAGGAGTTTTGACTTTTGGTTTTTATTTTGACACCACCACCACCCTCCCACCCCCACAGCCACCGCCTGCCGCCAACGAACCCCGCAGCTTGCCAGCCGCGCACTGCCAGCCCCCGTCACGCTCCACCACTGCCACCGCAACCACCACCAAAGAAAAAAAATAAAAATAAAAACTGGGTAATCAGACACTCATTATTTTTGTAAAAAATAAAAACTAAACTGGTTTTGGTTTATTTATTTATTTAAATTTTTTTAAAAACATAAAATCAAAACTGGAAGTGATTTCAAACAGATCCTAAGTTTTGTAGAGGGAATGTGTTAGGCACCCGCTACACCCTTTTAGTATGCACTTCATTTCTTTTGATTTTTGGCCTTTAAAAACATTTAATATGTAAAATAGGCAAGAAAAAATAACCCTAGGTTTATTTTTATATTTTCGCTTGTACTTGACATCAGGGGTGGAATTGCCTACATATCCGGTCTGACTAATCAGGATCAAAGACACCTTATTTTTACTCTGGTCCTACATGAAGTGACATACATTTCGGTCTTAGACTTATACCGAGAAATGAGAAAAAACTATGTACAATATTTATAACACAATTAACAAATATAGTCGCGGGAAATAGGAGGCAATTTTATAATGATAAACTAGACTAGAAAGCTCCTTAAATTATCTCGGGAATTCGCTTGTCTGGATGACTCGGGAATACTCTCTAAAGGATCCACGATACAAGAGCTTAAATGACTTTTTAAATTAGTATGAAGGGTTAAATTCAGGGAGAGATGATACACCACTTCACAAAGAAATGATATAAAATATTTAGAGAGAATAAGCTGAATTCAAACTTAGACCCTTGAAAATGAAGGCCAATGGGCCTACTTATAGAGTTCTGAGACGCCAGAACTGATAATAAGTCAGAATACTCGATAATAATCACAAACGGACAAAAGTTAACTAACCGGCTGGTATGTCGAAAATTGATAGGTTCATCCCATAATTTAAAATGAATTCTCTTGAAATTTGAGGCATTATCTGATCCTAATTTCAGTAGTTATCTCTGATTTTACAGATAAGATGTACCAGATTCGGGATTTATCTTCCTCAACTATATAAATCATTAATTTAATCCCTTACATTAAATATAATTCACCGAAAGATATTCTAAATTATCTAGACAAATCATTATTGAGACACTTGAACCGGACAATCATATTTGGACTGGGCTGAGCCCAATTACTGACTGGGCCATTGGACTAAACAATTGAATTTTAAGACTGGACTAGAAATTTGGATTTGACAATTAGATTATGTCATTGACAACTGGACTGGACTAGACCAAATTAATTGATTAAGTCATATTATTAGGCTTAAGCTTAATAACATACCTCTAATTAATAATGAAGCTCAATATCTATTTAATAAATAATAACTAAAAAAATGGAGTGTCTACAGAGCCCATTGGCGAGGTAGCTTGTACACGGGCAAACTTTAACAAAAAAAAAGCACATTTTTGTAGTGAAACACGGAAAAGACCACAAGACTACTGTGAATAGACTCGAGGACCATGATAAAGATATGAGGTTGGCCCTTTACAGGGTTTCTTACGTACCCTCAGGGGAGCAATCAGACCAACGTAGTTCGTTAAAATACAACCGGAGCCAACCTTAATTGGTCGTCTAGGAATATATTATAGAAAGTAACGTCTGTTGTTGGAGCCACCAAATTGATTTGAGTTGTCGACAAGCGAAACCCATATCTTGATGGTGGAGCCCCCAACTTGATTGGAAAGGGTAGTCTAGACATGAAAAGAAAAAATAACCATTTCCGTTGTCGGAGCCACCAAATCCATTTGAAAGTTTGATGGACAGAGCCGTGTGTGTGTGTGTGTGTGTGTGTGTGTGTATATATATATATAGTGGTTTTATGAGTATGATAATTGAAGTAAAGGCCAAAAATGTATGTGTATTGCTAATGTTGAGCTTTAAAATGCTTAATGTTGATATGGGGCGCTCCACTCTGCCTTGTGCCAACCGAAATTGCTTCATCCGCATTAGCTTCGTCCCCATATGGTCCTATCGTTGGTATAGTGTGCTCCGCCTCACCCCGCCCCATCTCATCTAGGTCTAACCAACCCCATTTAATTCAATATTCAGAATAGTCTTATATTACAAAAAATATATTTTCTTTATTTGGGTTGGCAGGGACTATGGGCAGGGGTGACTGTTGAAGTTGGACGGTGATACTGATTATCAGTGGCGCTGTGGCAGCGGCGGTGGCTGCCGAAATTGCCTAGCAGCGAGAAGGTGGCGACAAGCGGTCATTGCCAATGTTGGCAGACGAAATTTCTTAGCAGCGAGACGGTGGTGACAAGCGGTCATTGCCGGTGCTGACAACTGCCAGAGTTGGTCGGCGGCGGTCGGTGGTGGCAGCCAATTGTATGCTTTATGCGCGTATTTGTTTGAGAAACAAGTGTATGTGTTAAGTTTTTGGAGATTTAGTTGGACTAATTTGGGATGGAAAAGTCCAAATAGCCCTAATTGATTAGATTCTCAATTGCGCTAAATTCATTTTAGGCTTTCTGAAATAAGTAATGTACCGGGCAGCGCAAGATGGGCGGGGCTCCAATGAAGCCCCCGCATACCTTTTGCTCTCTAAGCATGTTTAGGTACTGAAAAAAAAGGGAGAGGGCTCTCTTCCCATTATGTGATAGGATTTTCCAAAATGTGAATAAGTTAGAAACACGATTGATCCGTTAAATGTGCTTAACTTGTGGCATACATGGAACTAAATGCAGAACTTGGTATTTTTGGTCGGTGTAGTAAACCAGGCGGAACTATGTCCAGATAAAATCATCCCGTTAAATCTATCTGATGAGAGATTGGGTGATCAACAGTCAAAATAGGGTAATGGAGATTAGACTCAACATGATGCTAAATAAATATGCATAAACTGTGGCCTCAACGTAAGTTCTTTGAAGAACACAAGTTCAATGGATGCCGAAGCTTTGAGGCAACTACGCCGAACAAATATATCTCAAAGCTTGTGTACAATTAGTTGAGCACCATGCTGAGGTTGAAGGGTAAAAAGTGGAAAAGGAGCATGTGCGTATGAAGGCGAAAGCTCGAAGGAGAAGCGACGTAAAATCGTTGCTATAGCCATCTTCGCTTCAATCATCGAAAAGTTTTGTCCAATGCATATACGGGGACCTCCTCCAAATGGAAGATACGAGAATTTGCCCTTTGTCGCACTGAAAACTCCATCTGAAAACCTTTCTGGGTTGAACTCTTTTGCATCGTCACCCCATATTTCAAAGTCGTGATGAAGTAGGAGTATAGGCAAAGTGAATTCCACACCCGCTGGTAGGTTCATAGTGCCCAATTTTGTATCCTTGGCGAGGGACCGAAATATGAAAGTTGCAGATGGATATAACCGGAGAACCTCGTGTAGAATCATAGTCACCTGCCATCATAACGTAAGCAGTGTAAGAAAGAAGTGAGTAGCACAGAGTACAAGTTTCATGACCATCACAGTTCCGTACAAACTTCATTACTGCTGAGTGCCTACCGCATTTAGTCTTTTATGCTATAACCATTGCTGCAAGACCCCTAACTCATATTCTTAGAAGGAGCATACGACAACAAATGGAGTGCGTTTAATATGCTAACATTGCTACTGAGGGCAGAGAGAGAGAGAGAGAGAGAGAGAGAGAGGCTCCTTACAACTTTGAGGCGGTTTAAGCCATCAAGATCTGGCTCTTCGTTCCCGAAAACTTGAAGAACCTCCTCTCTTGCACGTCCTTGCCAGTGTGGGTATCTACAAAGTAGAATCATTGTCCAGACAAGTAAACTTGAAGTTGTGCCTGATCCGCCAAAGTAAAACAGCTTGCACTCCGCTATCACCTCCTCGATACTTAATCCAATCCCGTTTTCTCGAATTTCTTTGAAGTTGGATTCCATCAATATACCTAACAAGTCATCCTTTCTTGCCTCCCCCATTTCCATTGCTTTCTCTCTCTTTCTAATGATACCCCTCAGGAGAACTTGCAGTTCACTGATAACTTCTTTCATCCTCTTGTTTGCTTTAGTTGGAATGAACCTGCAATTGACAAGCCTACGTACTGAGTCCGGGAAAGATCGTAAGAAGCAAAATAACCAAGTCTAGGAAAAGGATGCAGTAAAATAATGCTTACACATTGTAGCCTTTAACAAAAAAGTGAATAACATATGAGATTCCGATTTCTAAGTGTCGAAGGACCGTTATAAATGAATGAGCAATGACCAAAATATCAATTACTGTTCCAGAAGTTGAATCTCTGAGTGACGTGTTCAATTTGGAGCAAGTATTTTAGAACTTCTTATCATCATTATTAACTTTCATTTCAAAAGTGTCACTGCTCATTTTTCAAACGAAAGTTGGAACTAAGGTCGGATGTATCTTTGTATTCCTCTCTCCTCTTAAGCAAAGTTGAACAGAAAACCATGCCGGCTCCCTTTGCAACAAAGTTAGCAAAATAAAATGATCAAGTAAAATTACCTCCATCCTGGGATGAAAACTATCGGCAATAGCTGAAGTGCGAGATCAACTTGTTCCTTTTGGAGTTGGAATATCCTGTTTCCCTCTTCTTGGTTACTCCCAAATGCTGTTCGAGAAATAACATCACCTGACAGAGCTTCGATATAGGGCCACACATCAACTTCGACGGAGCCCCTCGCCGAGGCTAACGTTTCCCATTTGTCAATCATATTTCTACAACTCAAGAATATTTCCGGCAACATGTTCTGCACATAAGACGATATAATTGCCAGGAAAACATTACTCAAGACATTTTACGGTCATTATTTGCCTTATATGAGAGTCGTACCTATATTCTTACAGTCCAGATAACCGCCAGAATCTTTTCCTTAATTAATTATGTGATTTCTGAGAAGTAAGGCTCTTTGGGAAAATTAAATGATTTGGTTCTACAACCTTTTTTGCTAAAAGAACACCTAGAAATTGTAGAAACTTGAAATTACCTTCAGCTTCTCGAGGTGAAAAGCTGGGTTGATTATCCTTCTATGTTTTGTCCATTTCTCGCCCTCGGCAGTGAAGAGCCCACCAGTAATAATCTCACCAAGTGGGTCTGGAGGCTTTCGAAACAAATTGGGCTTGGACATGATCTCCTTCATTAGATCTGGTTCTACTATGTTCACCCTCGGGTTAGGCCCAAACCACATAAATGAGTTTTTGCCTGCAATTTTATAGGAGTATTTGGCTTTTTTAGATATTCAAACGCCTCAACCAAAAAAAAAAGCATAAATGAGATCAAACAATGCGTTTCTTTCGGAAATCCTGTTGCATATCAGGATCTGCAAATCAAAAAAATAAATATAGGGTGAATTACAAAACTTCTTGCTTATGTTTAGAGCTATGTTTTAAAAGGGCCTTAAATTTTGACTTATATTAATTTGTCCCTAATTTATGCTTCCATTACCAACTGCTACCTTCATATATACGCTATCACCAATATAAAACAAATTTAATCTTAGGGGATTTTGCCACCAAAACATCAATATTTCAATTTTGCCACTTAAAATTAACAAAACACAAAAAATGAAACAGAAGCTTAGATAAATGACTTAATTGAAATCAGGTAAATTTCAAGGATGTTTTAATTAAGGGTTAATTAGCTAATGACCCCATGTACTTTACGCGATGTGCGATTTGTCCCCCTCCAGTTTTAACTTAAACACTAAACTCCTCCACAGTTACGGAAATTGGGCACCTTGGACGGATCTGTTATGAATAACGTGAAATAACCAAAATACCCTTATTTCCTTACTCTATTTAAGTTTATTACCATTATTCCAACTCCTTTCTCTCCCCTCTTCCAACTTCTTTCTCTCCCCACCACCACACATACTACATACACCCACACAAGGTTCCCTCCCTCCCCACCACTGCACACACACAAAAACACACCCAGCACACACACATGCACACAAAACACAGAACACACATACACAAGTAGACGTACACACAAACACCCCTAAACCCACACACAAGCACGCACCCACAAACACACAGTACAAACACACACACACACACACACACACACATACACTCCACGAACACCCAACACACACAGTCAACACACGTTCAGGAAAAAAAAAAAACAACAATAACACACATATAGTATTCATTTTTAGTTGCACTTTTGTATTTGACATTTAAAATCATAAAATTTAGTTCACATGGAATACATAATGTGATGATAAGCGATGATGTATTGTACAAAGAAGTTATTGTAGAATTTCATTTTAAAGTTATAAAACAAAGTAAACATTTTCAATGGTTTAAAGGCTCCAAAGAATTTGTTATAAGTCTGAACTTGCAGAAAATATAATAAATACATACGATATCAAAAAAATATGGAATTTTCATAGAAATTATAATATTGTACTAAGAATCATTCTGTAAATTTTCAGAGTTTTTGGACAATCGTGCAATACCCAACAGCCACGTGGTACAACTGTACAAGCAGTGTACCACTCTACTGCACGGACCCACTACTGTTCACCTGTCATCTTCTTCCTCTTCAAACTTCACGGTTCACTGTTTAACCACACAGAACACACCAATCACACTACCTCATCGCTAACTCGTCACACACTATACATGTACACACACTCATGCACTAATTTCAACTATAATTACAAACTATATACACACACATCACACCCACATACACAACAATAGCAGCAGGCTGTCCTACACCCATTTTCCATCCCACGAACACACTTCTCACACACATTCACGGCACACTCAAACACACACTGCCACACAACCATGGCTGCCCAAACTGACCCCTCATGGCTGCCCAAACTCACCCCTCATGGCTGCACACACTCACAGTTATACATCATTAATCCAACCCATTTCTAACCACTCAAGCCACTGCCGTCACTCTCTCTCTCTCTCTTTCCTTCTTCCTTTTTCATTCACCACTTTACCTTATACCCACATATATGATTACACACATATATATCCAACACTCACGTTTGCAGGTTGCACCATGGCAGCCTATTGCACCTCTCATAAGTTCAACCATCACATAAACACATACCTTGCCACTCATAGAACTCACGCACCAGAGCAACAACCCACGCAACCGCACTCTCTTGCCCAGCTGCCTTCACAGCAAGCTGCCCATGCACCCAAATTCCCCTCTTCTTTTGCGCAGCTATATCTGTTATGAAAAATCACCCCATAAGGTGCAAAACAGCCCGTTATCTCTGGTTCCTTCCCAAATCCATATCCCTTCATGCCGCTGGTGTCTTAAATATTGTTCATGGCACTCATGTAAGTCCTGACCTTATCATGACGAACATTGTTTGTTTGAAATGTTGGGTCTAGTTGGTGTACTTAATGGTTGGTTTGGCTGATATGTCGTATTTAACACGAACCTAATTAACACATAATTCTTCAAAGTAATTAGAGGTATTGATGGAATACGGGTCAAGTGGGTCGTGAACTTGTGTTTTGCACCCAAATCGTCTTCTTTTTCATTGGCCGTCTTTTTCACCTGGAAGGAGCCAAGCAGGATCCCTGTTTGGCTTCTGTTCGTCCCTTTGACACTCTATTAGCTGTGGGACTTCTGTATCAGGGTTGCACCCACTTGGCAATTTCAGTAATACCTGTCACCTTATGGTTTATCAAAATAGCTATACCTATTTTCCTTCGGCAAATAAAGCTTAAGACAACACCAAACACACACAGTCAAAACACGTGCAAAATTGTGTGAGTATATGCACTGTGTGTATGCCTGTCTGTGTGTGGGTACGTTGGTGGGTCTGTGCGAAGTTGTGTACGTGTGTGCACAGTTGGGTGATGGGTATGGCAGATTTATTGGCGTGTATAGAGAGTTAGAAGGAAGGGGGAGAGGGGGTGGCTTTATGCTGGGTGGAAGTGTGCGTGCTGAGTTTGGGAGGAAGGGACTAGAGGGCTGGGCTGATGGGTAGGGGGTTTACGTGTGTGCAAGGAGGATTGGGGGAACTTACGTGGGGACTGGGGAGTCAAGACAGAGGGGAAAAAGGGCAAAATTGTCATTTTCTTAAAAAAAAAGTTAGTCAACGCATTTGTTGACCACGCGCTATTAAAGTTAACGATTTTCGCTAAAGGTGCTCAATTTCCGTAACTGTGAGGGGTTTAGCGCTTAAGCTTGAAGTAGAGGGACAAATCGCACATCGCATAGAGTACATGGGGTCATTAGCTAATTACCCCTTTAATTAATCCCAAATGAACACACAAGTGTAAAAAAGATACTAGTTCTGACAAAATGCGTTTCTAGTGACAAAAAGACTAGTCAAAAAGCTATGGGCGGATTGCAAATAACATCACCATCACCACCACCACCTTGATTCCAGACCATATAAGAATCCTTACGTATTGCTTCAGCAGAATGTCTACTTTTAGGAGTTTTCTCGAAATCATGCAGGTGACTGAGCACACTAATAAGTAATAACAGATCAGGTAACGTAGCAAAGGAAATGAGAGACAGTGGAACAACAGGGGTAGCAGAAGATCACTAGCGACTTATGAATCAGGCTTCTCACTGGACATACCGTACTTTTGGATGACATGGTGGACGTAGGGCAAGACATGCGGCGCGATGTCGTCGGACAGACTGATGGTCTTAGATTTTGTGTGATTAGCAAAGGCTGAGTACTCTCCCAGGTCACCTATAAGTAGCCGGTACGGATTTCCGGCGAGACCGTGATCTCTCAGGGACTTCTCCAGCTTCTTCGGCCTCAACCACACCCAGTTTACTAGTTTCAAAGCCCAGGTAGCCAAAGCCAGAAAAATAACTGGGATCGCTACTGAAAATGGTGTTATTTCCATCGTGTTGATTTGGGATACAACACAGGTCAACACAAAGACTGAGCATTCGAGAATATGGAAGGGGCACGGGAGACCACAGGAAGAGAACCCACTTCTACTTATAGAGAGTTGGAGGAGAAGGATGTATAGCACTCGTAATTTTCATCTCTAATATTTGTCCATCCTTACTTTTTAGTACTTCCTCCCTCCCTCAAAAGTAGTGCACCACTTTGACTTGTACAGGCTTTTAAGAGTTTGGTCATTTTACTTAACTTCTATTCTTACTTTTTCATAGTCACTTTTCTCTATCCACGTGACATAATCGGTGATTCAGGTAGCGTTTAAAATCACTTCAATTTAATTTTTTTTATTTTAGAAAAACAAAAAGCAAAATCAAAATCAGTTTAGTTTTTATTTTTTACAAAAAATAAATAGGTGATTGATTACCCAGTTTTTATTTTAAGTTTTTTCTTTGGTTGTAGTTTGCGGTGGTGGGGAGTGGCGGTGGCCGGCGGGATGGTCTGTCGCTGGTCGCCGGCAGGCAGTGGTCTGTGGTTATGGCAGTGGGAGGGTGGTGGTCTCGAAATAAAAATCAAAATTGAAAACTCAAAACTCATAAATGAGAGTTTTAAAAAACAACCCTATTTTAAACTAGTTTTCAAAACTGGGAAGAAAAAAAAAAACAAAAGCTGTGTTCCAAACCTTTTTTTTTTTTTAATTTTTTTTTCACTTTGAAAACTGGATAAAAAACGGAAAATAGAAACGTTTTCAAACGGAGTCTGATCATGATTTCTTTCAAACAAAAACGTTTTCAAACGGACAGTGAGTTATCGGCTGTTTGTGGATTTTTAGTATTCTAATCATGAATGGGCCCAGAGCATAACCACCAACATCTAGCCGCTTGCGTAGCTGGCCCATCCAGCTTTGAACACCACTTTTGTCCAGGGCTTTCTTTTCTGCGGTTGAGGTGAGCTTGTCCAAATGCCCACCTTGTTTCCTTTTCTCCTGTTGTCTTACTGTTTGCACCAACCATTTCTTTTTAGTAATAACTTATCTTTAATTAAAATCTATATCACTAAATAGCATTAACCGTTCATTTCTTATCTTCCTTGTGAAAAGAAGATAATCAATGATTGAAATCTGGAAGTTATTTTTTCATGGAAGAAACTAACTTAAGTTAAATGTGTGCCTATTTTTTAGAGGAGAAGTTAGGTGAAGTTATTTTCCAGCGGGTAGTTGTTTTCTAGAAATATTTATTTGGTAGTTATGTTCTAATATATATTTATACTACTTATTAAACCAAAACTTGGTTTGGTGTAACACATCTTTGGTGTTACATGACTACGAACATACAATGATGACAAGCGTCATTCTAAGAGAATTTTTAAAATTTGACACAAACTTAAATTCTTAATTGGTAAGTAACTATCTATAAAATTATGTTTAGGTTTCACGAATTAAAATCCATCCCAAAAATAGAGTTAAAGTAAAATTTAAAGGTTAAGTTTAATACGATAATAATATTTGCTAACTTATGTTTAGACATGTATGACTAACTTATTTTTCTGTAATTTAAGATTCATTTAACTGAATATGAAAATAAACACATAGACATGAATTATTTTTTTCCTAATAAGATTTGTAGTATTAATTTTATTTTTAAGGTAAAATGCTTAAGATCAGATGCAAGGTAGGAAGTTGCTTTGGGAGTATAAGATAAGTTCAATTCCGAGGACAAAATTCTTTTAAAAGTGGAGAGATTGTAACCTCGAAATTTTATTTCGTCGATGGATTTATTTGTCAAAATATTTTATTTTCCTTACGCTTAATATAAATCATATGGTGGTCTTTTAAAGGAATGTGGGTGAGTTGAGAACACTAGCTAAGTGTGGGGGGTCTTTTAAAGGAATGTCAAAATATTTTATTTTCCTCACTTCTTGGGGAATTTATTTATTTTTTTTTGGTTTTCGGGAATCGCACCACCCCGTTCCCGAGACGCCGTTCCCCCATCCTCGATACCCCGTTCCCCGAGACCACAACTTGGCGCTCTCTCTCTCTCTCACCGATGGACAGTGGACGTAACGACCGGCGATTAAATCTGGCATATTGCCGGCGACGCCACACGACTGAACGGTCTGAACCCACCTTGTAGATCTCCGACCGGCGATCAGATCTTGAAGAAACGGCACTCCGCCGGTGACCAGATCTCTGAGTCTTTGTTCTGCGTCCGACCACGCGACCAGTCACCAGATCTGTTTGACGGAGTGCCACTGTTTAACGTCGTCCGACCACGCGACCAGATCTGCTTGACGGAGTGCCTCACCTAGTCACCCTGTTCTTCGGTATTGCTTCGGCAGAATGCCTACTCTTAGGAGTTTTCTCAAAATCATGCAGGTGACTGAGCACACTAGAGACTAATAACAGATCAGGTAATCTAGCAATAATGAGACACTGAAACAAAAGAAGCAGCAAAGGAAACGACAGACACTGGAACAACAGGGGTAGCAGAAGATCACTAACAACTTATAATTCAGGCTTCTCACTGGATATACCTAGAGATGTCAAAGGGCCGGGCTTGGGCCGGCCCAGCCCAAGCCCATCGGGCCTGTTGTGGGGCCGGGCTTGGGCCCGGCCAGTGGGGCTGCCAACCGGCCCGGGCCGGGCCGGGCCTACCGAAGGGAAACTTAGGCCCAGTCCAGGCCCTGGCCCTAGGCCCAATATCTAGGGCCGGGCTTGGGCCGGGCCCGGGCCCAAAAAGTTTTTTTTTTTAAAATTCTCCGGTTATTCAAAATAAAAACTTTAATTGCGATATTTTCTTGTTATTATGTACACAAATTCTAATTTAATAATGTGTATAAGCAAGTAAAGTAACAACAAATATTCTAATTTAAACCATTTCGTTAATTACACCTAGAAGAAACATTTTGCTCCAATTACGGCAGTAGAAGAAAATTTTGTTTATTGTTAGTGACATGTAGGTCCATAAATAATTTGTTGTTACTTAATTGGCATAAGTGTAGACGGATATAACAATAATCATACAGTTGAAGCCAATCTTTCCTTGTTGGATACAAATTGCATTCAACAAAGGAAATTTATTTTCTATTTGCGAGAGACCAATATGCAAACAAATTAGCGAAGGCTTGTGTTTTGATTCTTGTCGAACTTTGGATGCTTGACAAACCTCCAACCAGCTTACTGGAAGACCTGGATAAAGATGCGCATGGTGAACGGAGGCTAAGGCAGGTTTCTAGTTTTAATTAGTTTTTTTTTTCAGTACTAATTTGTACCTAAACCAAGGGAAAATTTGTTCCAGTCGGCAGGGTTAACAGGAAATAGGAACAACTGAAACCAAGTTTGATAGAGAATACACGCTATATAAGGCTAAACTTGCTGGGATCTTTGAACTGCTTTTATTGGCAAATTAGACCATCAAGTCAAGTCATGTCGGGTATGCTTGGTTCATGGTTTAAATCATTGCGTCACGGCAATTGGGAGTGGAAATGGGAGGGAAAAGGGGAGGGCAAGTTTTTTTTTTTGAAAAAGGTGGGGCAGGCCAAAATAGGGCCGAAATAGGGCTGATTTTGGGCCAAAATCGGGCCAGATCCGGGCCGAAAACGGGCCAAATCCGGGCCGAAAACGGGCCGGGCCTGTTTCGGGCCAAAACCGGGCCGGGCCGGGCCCGGGCCATTTTTTTGGAAATCCAGGCCTGGTCCAAGCCCAGGCCCAAGGCCCTATGCCTGCGGGCCTGCACTGTTCACCTGCGGGCCGTGCCGGGCCGGGCTTTTTTCGGGCCGGGTCGGGCTGGGCCGCGGGCCGCCCGGCCCGTTTGACACCTCTAGATATACCGTACTTTTGGATGACATGGTGGGCGAAGGGCAAGACATGCGGCGCGATGTCGTCCGACAGACTGATGGTCTTAGATTTTTTTGTGTGATTAGCAAAGGTTGAGTACTCTCCCAGGTCACCTATAAGCAGCCGATACCAGTGGCAGAACCAGAATTTTTTTTTAAGTTGGGCACTAAAAATCTCAATCTGAAATTAACAATCTCACTAATAACAATTTTCAAATTCTATCAATTCCTAATTATAAATCGTAAGTTCCAAAACTCAATTGTCACATCCTTAATTGATACAAAAAATGAAGGATTCTGAGAAGTAGAAAATTTAGAATCAATCCCTGGATATTTCCTTACTTTTACGGACTGCGGCGATCATTAGTATCATTGTAGAGAAATTGACTTGGTGACTGCCATCTGTGAGCGTTGTTGCCGGTAGCCTGTGAATCGGCCCTACAGCCTGCCTGAGCACGTGAGACTGTGACGTTTGGGCTTTGGGTGTCGTGACTCATAAGCCCGTGACCTGTCGGAGCTGGACTAGCAAGTGGAGGCAGTGGCATTGGTCGTTGAGGGCGTGCCGTCATGAGGTAAGGCCGGTGTGCGGTGAGGGAACTGAGGAGGAGGCGGTATTCTCCTGTCCGCATATGTGCATTTAAGGCTTTGAAAGTATTGAGGCTTTGGAAACCGTAGAGAGTGAAAACAAAAATAATTTTTGTGTTGACTTTATGCGTAAACTAAGTCTTTTATTTGTATAAGTTTAGCATTTTAAATGACTAAAATGATATCTTTTATAATCATCCTTGAAACTTTTAGATATATTAACATGTAAAATGACCACAAATACATCTTCTTTAAGTATTTTTTAAATTTTTAGGTGGGCACTTTTATCGTTGGAGATAAAATATACCATATAAAGGACAAAAGTTCCGAAGAAGCAGGTGGGCACCAGCCCACCGATGCCCCCTACTCCCTCCGCCACTGGCCGGTACGGATTTCCGGCGAGACCGTGATCTCTCAGGGACTTCTCCAGCGTCTTCGGCCTCAACCACACCCAGTCTACTAGTGTCAAAGCCCAGGCAGCCAAAGCCAGAAAAATAACTGGGATTGCTACTGAAAATGGTGTTATTTCCATCGTGTTGATTTGGGATACAACACAGGTCAACACAAAGACTGAGCATTCGAAAATATGGAAGGGGCACGGGAGACCACAGGAAGAGAACCCACTTCTACTTATAGAGAGTTGGAGGAGAAGAATGTGCAGCACTTGTAATTTTCATCTCTAATATTTGTCCATCCTTACTCTTTAGTACTTCCTAACCTACCCACATGGGTAGGTTAGGATGTTTGCTATCATGATTTGGGCTTTGTAATTTCGATGCATGAAATCAAAATGGGCCCAGAGCATAACGCAAGTTAGTTCTATGCAACCGTACCCAGCCCAACATCTAGCCGCTTGCGAAGCTGGCCCCGCCCACCTTTGAACGCCAATTTTTTTCCAGGGCTTTCTGTGATTGAGGTGAGCTTCCCCAGATGCCCACCTTGTTTGCTTTTCTCCTGTTGTCTTAGCGTTTGGATATGGGATTTTGAAATACTGAGTATTTCTAAATGCTCTCATTTCAAAATCCCTTGATTTACAAATTCTATCATTTTAAAATATCTTGTTTGGAAGAAAGGAAGCAAAAGGTTGTTAAAAAAGGTGAGAGGCAAGATTCCTAAAAAATAGGGAACTAGTTATGGTAGGTTTGTAAATTACTAATTGGAGTGGATTTGACAAATAACTAGTTCAAACTAGTGATTTGAACTGTGGATTTGGTGACCCCAAATCCACAGTTCAAATCACTCCGAAATTTCAAAAATTCCCTTTTAAACTATCCAAACAAGATATTTTGTTCAAGTGATTTACAAATACTCTACCAAAGTCAAATCCTCAGTTCAAATCCTATATCCAAACACACCCTTTTTTTTTTTTGGGTAAAAGGTCACATGCTGATGAATATCCAAACACACCCTTACTGTTTGCACCAACCATTTCTTTTTAGTAATAACTTATCTTTAATTAAAATCACTAAATAGCATTAACTGTTCATTTCTTACTTTTGAAAAGAAGATAACCAAGGATTCAAATCTGAAAGTAATTTTTTCATGAAAGAAACTAACTTAAGTTAAATGTGTGCCTATTTTTTAGAGGGTAGTTACCTATTTAGGAGAAGTTATTTTCCAGTGAGGACTTATTTTTCAGGAGAAGTTATTTGGTAATTATTTTCCAATGTCTTGTTGTAGTATAAGTATTTGTTAGAAGACTCGACGTAAAAAATAACTCGACTTACAGATAAAATGACTTCATTTTAAGTCTTTATCCTTTTAACATTTTTAGATGCTTTACCTTTTATCGATAGAGGCTCCCTTTTTGGTATTGCCTTTGCTACAAAAGGCTTTCTTTGTTTTTTGGCGCCCAGTATTTTACTTTGCTTTAAGTTTTCATTTTTGTCAAAGTTGTCCTTCTTAGAGAAGTTCTCAAGTAAGCAATACTAAAGAACTCACTTCAAATTGCGAGTTTGCCTGCAAGCACAAATGCTTTGATACCCGCAATACTGGTAGAGCAGAACAACTTTAATACCGTACAAATAATCATCCAAATAGCAAATACTTAACTCAAAAATAATTCAAAACATAATTCCAATCCTCTTATATTAACCACCTAAACTTAAAGTTAATAGAAGTAAACTACTAATAGTTTGTCAAAGGAATTTTACATAATATTAATGTCATGATCCAAACCCATTTTGGACCCAATGAGTTCAAATGGGCATTGTCAGACCATTGTCAGACCTAAACTACTAAAAATATGTACCCCAGCCATAACTTAAAACAATCATAAGTTGGCTTAAAATAAGGGTAAATTACATAAAACTCCCCTCAGGTTTGCCATAATTACACTCCGTCCCTAACTTTAAAAATTACACTTCGTTCCCCTGAGGTTTGTATCCGCATTACACACAACTACACACTTTTAACGGCAGACCCAACTCCGTTTCAAGATTTCCTGACACACTACTTTATGCAATTTTCATACCCAAAATACCCCCCCCCCTAATTCTTTATACACCTACGTGGTCTTCTTGTAATGTTGGTTTTTTGTAAATTTCAGCCAACTCCACAGAGACCCTTCTTCCCTTCCTCCACCTTCTGCTCGTGCCCTTTTATACATTGCCTTCATCAGACCCACCTGCTTGAGGAGGTAACAATGTCTTGGTCAGAAAATAGTGAAGAATGGTTGGATATGAGGTTTAGGTACATGAATTGTCACCACAAGAAAATATGTATTTCGCGACGGAGTTTTAGCGACGGAAGGTATTCCGTCGCTAAACATGTCTTTTAGCGACGGAATATCCCGTCGTTAAAAATCCGTTGCAAAATACTATTACCGACGGAAGACACCGTCGGTAAAAGTATTTTGCAACGGATTTTTAACGGCGGACTTTTAGCGACGGAATTACCGTCGCTAAATATTTTTATAAAATTAGTAATTTTGAGTTTTTTTTTAAATTATTTAAACGACGGAATAAAACCGTCGCTAAAAAGTCTGTCGCAAAAAGTCTTTATAATAAGACATTCACCGACGGAGTTTTAGAGACGGTGTTATTCCGTCGTGAAAGATCCTCCATTTAAAAACAGATCTGGTTTCTTTCTCTCTCCTCGTTCTCTCTCTGAAATTCTACTCTCACCCACCCACCGCCGTTCTCACCTTCGGCGACCCTTCTCTACGGCGACCCAGCTCCGGCGACACTACCGTCCCCCACCCGACGCCGCGCCACCAAGCCTTGCACTCCGGTCGTGCCACAAAGCCCTCCACTGTCGCCGCGCAACAAAACCCACCATTGTCGCCGCGCAACGAAACCCACCACTGCCGCCGCACCACCAACGCCGCCGCCGTCGTACCCACCTCGAGATTTGTATGTCAATTGCCCTAAATTATCTGAATTTTTTGTTATTTTGTCTTCAATTTAGTTTACATGCCCTAAATTATGCCTGGTTTATTTAGATTTATATGTCAATTTAGGTTCAATTTTTTGTTAATTTGTCAATTGCACTAAATTATCTGAATTATTTATGATGTCATTCACTTTGTTGTTCAGACGGATCATGTCGCATGTGACTGTTTGCAAATTCTTAGAGCATAGTTCGAAGTCTTTACCCACTGCTCTTGCTTTAGTTTCATTTGTCAAACAATATGTATTTGAGTTCAACATAACCTTTAGATGTTCGAATCATGTCCTAGAACGTAGCGATAAACTAAACGAGGCAAACGTTATGGAAGGGGGAGGGAGCAGCATTCTCGGGGACGAGGTACCCAGATTTCGGCACGTCCCAAAAGGGAAAGGAGGATGTGATAGGAAAGTTCACTCGTCATACAAAAACATTACTCGTACATTAGTGTGTCAATATGACACACTAATAAGTACTTGCTCATTTGCAGCCCTAATAAGTAATGTACTCGTACATTACTCGTTCATTTTCATGCATGACTTAGACTTTCATCCATGCTTTTGTCATTGCTAACGTTTCTAAGCTCTTAGCCTGGCTTGCCAATGAGACATCACTCAGCTCGACACAACCATGTTGTATGTGTACCAACTTGCTACTGATTCAGTTTAGATTTCTTAGTCCAATATGTGGCAACCCAACTCGCTAGGACGAAAATTTAAATGATGATGATGAGTCACAAACTATTCGCGGTTAGAGTCAAAGTGTGATAATAGTGTCCAATTAAAAAATAAGGTGGTCGGTGTCCATTTTAGTACACCTTAAACCTTATTCTTAGAGTACTCATCACTAATATACTAGTTATAGTTAGCTCTTTCGCAGATCAGCTTAAACTTCACCAACCTAGATTTAAGTGTAAATCCACCATTGATACCAATTTTGCCTGGTACAAGTGATGCAGTTAAACGAAATTTGGAGCTGTATTCTTGGTTAATGGATCAGATCTTGATCTAATCACACTCGTATTTGAATGGATTTGCTCGAATATGGTGAGATTTTGTGATTGATCGGAACCCGTTCGGGTCTAGGGCTGTTTATTGACAAATAGAATTGGACAGACAAAGTTGGGTCGGATCCCAAAGATGAATGGAGATTTCCTCTATAAGGGAGCGGTTCCAGATGACTTATTCCACGCTTTAAGAAGGAAGCAAACCACCTTTCTCACTCGATTAGTCAATGACTTTGCACAAAGTTTGAGAAGCTTGATCTTTTGATTTAATTTTTCAATTGTACCCTTTGTCTTCGAATCGAGAAAATAATTTGTAATTGTCTAACAGTACCATATCGACTTATGTGGTGTTAAACTACCAATAACTGTCTAACAGTACCATATCGAGAAAATAATTTGTTGGCAAAAATGCTTAAAAGACAGCTACCCAACCTTAACTACTCCTAAAACTTAACTAACGCTATGTATAGACTGCCTAAATCGGCAACTTCCTCTCTAAATTCCACATCGCAGCCACGTTAATACCTTCCACAAAACCATTACATATTCATTTCCATCCAAACTTCCCTCATGAGTCATGACGTTCCTTTCTGTCCAATACGCGATATATACACATTGACAAGCAAACACGCAGAATTAGGGTTTGTGAGAATTTTCTAAAATTGAACTTCTTACACTGAATAAGCGATGCGCTTGAGTAGTAATTCAAACAACAATCAACTTGTTTTTAAATGCCACCGGGGTGTCCCAAGTTACGTATTCTTGGACATCGAAAATTCCTGGTTAGCCGTAAAAAATTATAAGGTAAGTAATCATCTGAACACTTTGAGTTGGTCGAACCTGAGGCTTGTGATGGTGAGAAAATTTTTGGCATAATAATCCTAAAAAGGACAAAGAATTGCGTGAAATGAACGAAGAAGAGGAGAAACAAATTAGGATGCTTCTTACTTTCCGTGACATAGGTGGCTATTTGGGTGGTGAAATGATGATGTGCGTAGTTGAGATTTTTGTGGTAGTCATTTTAGCTACAACTCACTCTGGATCTGTTTTTTTAGCATCACTTTAACATAATTTGATAGATTTAATTCAGCTATGAAATTGATGCTCGTCGATTGAATAATCATCGATTGGTTTTTCATGTTAAAGTAGGTTAAATGGCTTCTGCTTCGGTGAATAGGGACGTTTCAGTCAACAGGCACTTCTTCAAGGTCATGATGCCTGGTTTTCATACAGAACTTGTATGTCATCCCGCTTTCTCTATGTTTTCGTGTGTGTTAAAAGTTTTATCTTTGGTTAAAAACTTACATGTCTTACTGTATTATGAATATGTTAGGCCATACCGGTAGCATTTTGGCGATTGCTTACCACATTGAGATTTGAAGCAACTTTAACCAGCCGCAAGGGGTCATGGCTTGTTAAATTGAAGAAGAAGGTTGGCCAAGAGGTTCTTTGCTTCGAAGAGGGTTGGAACGAATTCGTGCAACAACATGACCTCCATCTAGGAGACTTTGTAGTCTTTCAACACATGGGGCAAATGCGTTTTCAAGTCAGCATGTTTGATCAAAGCACTTGTGAAAAGCCTTTCCCCCAATGTTGAACTCTGAGGCGTAATTAGACAATATTTTAAATTAATCGCATCGGATATGTACATTTTGAACAATGTTGTGAACATTGACTATTTGTTTGATAATTTTAGGTTGTTAATTGTGATTATTGATCGATGATTTTAGATTGTTAATCGTGCATTTGATATATTGAGATTGTTGACGGAGGATGGGACCCAATTGGTTTGAATTTTTTATTACAGGTTTGGGCATTAAAAAATTAAAAAAAATTAAAAAATGACTTTAACTTTTAGCGACGGATTAATTCCGTCGCTAAAAACTTTATCCCGTCGCTAATTTCGTAAAAAAGAAAATAAATTAAAGTAAGTAAAACAGAATTAGCGACGGATATTCCGTCGCTAATACAGAAATAAATCCGTCGCCAAACGTTCTATATTAGACGACGGATTTTATAATTCCGTCGCAAAACTTTTAGCAACGGCCTTTTATACGAGGGACTTTTAGCGACGGAACTTTTAGCGACGGTAATTCCGTCGCTAAAAGTTTTAGCGATGAAATATAGGCCTTTAGCGACGGGAAAATCCGTCGCTAAAGACCTTATTCCTTGTAGTGTGTTGGTGTAGAAAGAGGGGAAACTTGAGGATTGTTGAATCTGATGAGAAGCCAAATAAGGGTAAGCTATTCTTCTCTTGTGCAAGTGGTGGATGTAAAATGTTCAGCTGGTGCATACCTGATAGAGCAACGATTAAGCCAAGTGGAAGGTCAATGAAATGCTCATTTGAGTTTTCTGAAAAGATTCAAAGGCCTGACATCAATGAAGATGCAAAGATGCAATTTGATGGAAATTAAGTTGTAACTAGGCAGAAATTGCAGTTGATTGAAG
Source organism: Escallonia rubra (assembly GCA_033065855.1). Lineage (NCBI taxonomy): Eukaryota > Viridiplantae > Streptophyta > Magnoliopsida > Escalloniales > Escalloniaceae > Escallonia > Escallonia rubra. The sequence goes on from JAVXUO010002609.1 coordinate 30,071, forward strand.
CTAATCAGGCAATGGTGAAGTTGTTGGTTATTTCTTCTCTAATTTCCTCATGGATGTGTATTATGGTGATGATTTTTGTTATCCGCAAATAAGGGATTTGAGTGAGTGTTTATGTACTGCAAGTAATGTGGGTTCATTTTCCTTTCCGGGGTTCTTTTGTAATGACTCTGAATGAAGGTGAATGAATGTGATTTTCTAGGGTTCTCTCTATTTGGCCTTCTCTGATGTTAAAGTTAGTAGAATCTCAGTGTAATTACTGCAAACCTCAGGGAAGTTTTGTGTAATTTTAAAAGTCACTGTTTGTGCTCATAACATGGTGTGAATGAATGTGATGCATGAATGGTTGGATTGGAGTGACACATTGTTGAAAAACTTGCACAAAGTCACTACTCACTGCAACAAACCAAGTGCACAATCACAGTGCCCTTGCCAACCACCTGATCAAACACCCTGCTCAAAACAAATGCTCAAACACACCTAACATACTGCACTGGGGTGCAGTGCGTACTCAAACAAACTACACCAAATCATAGCAGTATACACCAACACATTGCAACAAACTCTACAACCACATTACACCAAAATGCAGTGGGCACACAAACAAACTGCACAACCATAGCAGTACGCACCAACACACTGCTGTACTGCAACAAACTGCATAAACTCACTGCAACAAACCAAGTGCACAAACACACTGCACCAAACTGCAGTGTGCACGCAAAACTGCTCAAACACTGTGTCAAATACATTGAGCATATTCATGAAAAAAACACAAAGGGGAAATTACACAAAAGTAATGAGATTTAATCCAACCATGGTTACATTATCCAAAAATAGACAGTTTACAACATCCCCAAGCTCTAAGCTTACATAATCCAAACTTGTGCATGTGTGTTGACTGTAACCTAAACTTTACAAAGTGTACACATTGTCAACATGTTTGGGACCTAAAGCTAACATATTCCTTGGACTTCAACTTCAAAAACTTGTATTCAGTCACAAGGACTTCGCAGTTTCTTCAATCAGTTTCACAAAATAATCTTCAATCTATATCTTCAATTAGCTTCACAAAATAATCTTCATTCACAACTTCACAAAAGTCATTTCATACGTACAAAATAATCTGCACAGTTCACTGCAGCTTCAAGGCTGTGACTCTTGGGTTTGAGCCTCTATAACCGTTCAAACTTTGCAAGTTTTTATTATTTGGAATCTGATATGGTTTCAACGTATTAATTTGATGGTGTAATGTTTGAAATAAAAACTATCAAGCTCTTTCCAGAATTGAAGCTTGCTTATACCTTCGATCTAGTCTAGGTTGGATTCTTGAATCCGTCACTGTTTACTACGCCTGATTTGAGAGACTAGTTATTAAAAATAAATCAAAGAAGAGTTGGAATTTTTCCAAAAATATAAAATTAGTACTAGTGGAGCCATATTGATAATGTGCTGTCATTATAATAAAGATGCTTTTTGCAAAATGTGTTTAAAAACGTGCTGTCTATCTCAAGTTTGCAACAATAATGTGGAGGCTGGTCCATAGTTAAAGGCGGACATAGTCGTTAATTTAGGGTTAGTAAAGTGCACATGTATCTTGTTTTATGAAAAGAATAGTTGACCTAGAAAACATGCCTTGGTTGTCGTCACTAGTCAAAGTCAGATGTATGTAACAAGTTGGCAAATCTCTTAATGGCACTCCTTCGAAAAAAAAATGAAGTACATGCAATAGACATGTTCATTATACTGTAGCCCTCGCCCGCACGCCGTCTCCTAAGATTTTAGGATTTAGTTTACGGTTTAAGTTTCAGGGTTTTAGTTTAAGTTTACGTTTACAGTTTAGAAATAAGATGTAACTCCTATTTCTACAAACTAATGGACAAGCGTATAATTTCACCCTAATCTCAGCGTGACATGAGTGTAATAATACTAAATCAAATCACGTTTTAGCACGCAAAATGCGCAAAATTTTATTTTATTTTTTGGTTATATTTCTTCAGAAAAAAACTTCTGGAATCTCCTTATGTGTACGTGGAATCTTTGCGTCATCAACGACAAGTAGCCTTTGGACTCATTAAGGTTTCATCGTCCAATCATTACTATTTATAGCTAACTATCTCATTAGACTGGATAGATCGATAAAATTCCGACATAAGATAGACAAGGACATGGTTATGCCTGAGAGCTCCAAAAAGGACATGATACTGATACCTTCTTTAGCTTTGAATCTGTTGTTGTTGTATCCTCTGTTTGTGGGATGCAAAAAGTGGGAGCTGTTAAGTTGGAGTAGAAGAGCAGCAGCCGAAGCTGAAGCAGTGGCATCGGTGTCATGCTCAGGTCACGGAAGAGCCTACTTGGATGGGATAACTGTCGATGGAATGCCAGTTTGTGAGTGCAATTCCTGCTTTGGTGGCCCAAATTGCTCAGAAGTGATAGCTGGATGTCCTGCTGATGTTGATAGGTACGCTCCTGGGAAGTCCTTAGTCACGTTAGCTTGCCGATTGTCTCAAACCGCTAAATATTATTATTAAGCATGATATACATAGTTGAGTTATTCGCTCACAACTTAGGTTTAAGAGCTACCGGTAACTTAATATACTTAAAGAGATCTCGTTGGACAAAGTCATAGATTTGATTCTTCCCGTTAGCGTATTTGGTCCCTTCTTCACGTGTAGTCGAGGGCTATTATGTGAGAAGGAATATAAACATGACATACATAGTTCAGCTAAATTTCCAACTAGTAGATCTTTTAGAGCACACAATATGCATTCAACGTTCAAAAAGTTAAAATGTACTGAGGAGAATGATTCTCTTTTCCGTTTGCCAATCAATCGGTAAAAACATTAAGAGAAAAAAATCGACAAGGAGGAACTCGATCCTATGTCTTCATCCTTACCTAGCCACGTGCAAACTCTTTTGAAGCACTAAAAGGGATGTTTCAAGATCATGGGTTATATAGTGGCTGTATATAAGCTATTTTTTTTATTTAGCACCAGCGGAAATAATTATGATCATTATTCACATTTGAGTTCTTTATGTCATCAGTTTTTTTAGTTGTTATTCTGATTGTTCCAATTTCTTGCTCTTTGTAGTGGGGATCCACTGTTTTTGGAGCCGTTTTGGATGCAACGTGCAGCTAGTAGCGCAGTCCTTATAGCAGGATGGCACAGAATGAGCTATTCATTCAATGACAATTCTTCTATTTCACAAGAGCTCGAGAATCACATCAGAAAAGTACACGCCATTGTTAAGAATGCAGTTACAGACCGATTCATCGTTTTTGGTGCAGGCTCAACCCAACTACTAAATGCAGCAGTTCATGCCCTTTCCATGGATAATTCTTCCCCACCTTCAGCAGTCGTAGCCTCGGTCCCATTTTATCCGGTAGTTGTTCTATCCAATTTGAAGCACTAGTTTGGTTTTGCATTTTGGGAGCATAGTGAATCTGAACTTAGTTGTTGGATGAGTTTGGCTGCAAATTGTTTAGCAAAAACAAAGAGTTAACAATAACTCAGTAAACCTTCTCTTACCAATCAAGTCTTTCTTTATTTTTCTTACAGAAGTTGAAGGTGGTAATTGATAATTAATGTGTTTTGTAAAACTAAAGTTTCATTTGAGTACACAGTAAAACTAACTTTTATTGATCTAGAGAATTTTCAATTTTGGTACATTAATGGGATGACCACACTGTTTTTGTGTCCAGTGATAACATTCTTAGAACTTATGTTAAAATTTCATGATATTGTTTTCCATTAGTGATGAAATAACTTTCTAAAAGCCAAAAGCACCCCTTGAAAGTAGCTTCTTTTGACACCAAAGTTTATGCAGTCCTATAAACAACAAACAGATTTCTTCAGCTCGTTGGGTTACAAGTTTTATGGAGATACATCTATGCGCAAGAACCCTTCAGATGTTTCGATGAATGCAATTGAGTTTGTGACTTCACCCAACAATCCTGATGGTAAGCTGAGGAAGAAAGTCCTCAGAGGTGAGTCCGTTAGAGCAATTCATGATCACGCGTATTATTGGCCACATTTTACTGGGATTCCAACTCCAGCAGATGAGGACATCATGATATTTACACTGTCTAAGCTTACCGGTCATGCTGGTACAAGATTCGGGTAAAAGACTTACTTATACGCGTTTTTTATTTCAACTTGACAAAAAAACATAACCAAGAAAATATTTTCGTCGTATTAATTTGTCTGGAAAAACACTTATCAAGTTGCTGTTGTTTCTTTAGTTGGGCACTGATAAAGGATGAGGCTGTGTATCGAAGAATGCTAACATATTCTGATGAAAGCTGCTATGGTGTTTCACGGGACACACAAGTAAGAGCTTTGAAGCTATTAAAAGTAGTTCTCGAAGGGGAAGGACGAGAACTTTTCACTTTTGGATACAAAACAATGAAAGATAGATGGGAAAAGTTGAGTCAGGCTTTGTCATTCTCCAAACGCTTCTCTATCCAGGATATTGCATCTGTATATTGTAGCTTTTTCCAAGGGATCAGGGAACCTTCTCCAGGTGATCATTCTCTAATTCGAGTTCAGTCTTTTTCTATAACCAAATATTGGTTTCGGAGTACAGAAAAATGTTAATAACTGCGAGGAAAACACTATAACAGTCTTGATAAGGAAAAAAAGAGAATGAAAAGGCCCAAGATGGGAGCAAAAAAGGGGAATTCTTATGATATTATCATAATAATTTTGTTAGTCCTCTATCTTTTTCATAATCGCATAATTCCCCTTTACTCATCCTTTATTATTTTCACTTTCATTTCTTAGCAATCTAATGGAGTATTATCTCAATTCACTGGTATACCAATCCATTTGGAAACTTTTTGATGAAGGAAAATGCTCGTGCATGTACATCCAGTTCTAATGGTTCTATTGGTTATTTCAGCGTTTGCCTGGTTCAAATGTGAGAGGGAAGAAGACAAGGATTGTTACACAGTCCTTAGAGATGCTGGAATAATTGGTCGCAGAGGTACTTTATTTGGTGCAGAAAGCTGCTATGTGCGCCTTAGCCTCGTCACGAGACAAGACGATTTTGAGTTACTTTTACGTCAAATAAATAAGTTAGTTGCCGAGAAAGGTTGATTTTGTGTGGCGAAGTAGACTACAATCAATAGTATGTTGATTGTAAGTGAATCTACTCATACAAGGGTCAAGTCTTTTTAACCCGAACTGTTTTCCGTTTATCTTTTCTCTTAAGAACGTTCATGTATCATACCTACGAGGTTCATGGCTGAATGGTCTCTTGATATTATTTGCATACCTATGATTTTACAAACTTAAGCGCTTATTGAAGTAAAGGAGACATGGAGTTTCGAGATTGTGTGGAGATCATAACATGGTGGTGCATTGATTGGCTGCTGCAATACCAGAGCAAAAACAAAGAGAAGGAGAGATCCAAGTAGTCGGTCTAGGCTTTTAAAAGACCTGGGTAAACTATAGGCAACTTGGGTGAGAGACCTGGATTTTAAGAGTATCAGTTTATGTCCGTAACTTGGCCGTGCATGAATAGAAACAAAATAGATATTCGTAGCACAAAAAGAAGCCGCAACGAGAAGAAAATTGTATCCACCACTTTTTTTATACAAGGAACCTTATATAAGTGGTTGCACAATCCTTTGTTTCCATTTTACCTTTATAGCGTCTTTGAATCTCTCGTAGTGAATATGTGCAAGTAAACCTCATATATATATATATATATATATATATATACATATATATATACATATATACATATATATATATATATATATATATATATGAGGAAAGCGAATATAAGGCTAGCCTCACGCAACTTGCGTAAGGCTAGCGGTAAAAACTACATAGTTTTGAATAAAACAAGCATAATCTTCCTTTTTCATTTCTCTTTTCTCTCTCTCTCCCTTCTCACTATTTTTCTCTTTCCCATCTCTCTGTCGCCGATTGGCGTCACCCTCCACCCGCCACCACCCCATTATCATAAGCCACCACCCACCACCCCTACCATCACAAACCACCACAACAATACAAATATCGAAACCCACCATTGACAGTGCTCTTCCCCCTTGCGACAACACGAAACAAACCACCACCACCTTACCTGTTCACGGACCTCCGCCACTGGCAAACCTCCATCGCCGACGACCTTCACAGACCTTTGGTGCAGATCACCTACCACCCGCACCATCACAAACCATTGGCATCAAACAGAAACCCACGATTGCTCAATACCCCCGCCACATCAAAGAACCGATCAAGCTCAAAATTCATCCAAGATTAATACCCAAATCAAGTTTTACTTGGTTTTAGAGTAAGCTGAATCCGCACACCTTTAATTTATTTCTTCCTTCGTGTTCTTTCTATAAGCTTACATTACAACATCGATTAAATTTCACCCACCCACAAGCAGACTTTGCTCCGCCACCATCACTACCACAGACTCCGTTTGCTGTTGGGTTGGTGGCTGTGGTGGCTTAGACGGTGGCCAGATTTTGATGAAACTGTTGGGTTGTGACGATGGAAGGTGGCTTAGACGGTGGCTGTGATGGTGGTTACAAAATTGTTGGGCACATGAATCAAAACACAGATGCAACAGAAAGGACGAAGGAATAAAGGGGAATTAGAGAAGATGGGTGACGATGGTGGGTGTTATGGTGGCTGCGGTGGCTTATGACGGCGGCCAGAATTTGAGGAACAAGAAGTTGTGTGATTGTGGGTGGGTGCGATGGTGTATTGAATTGTGGCAGGAAGAAGGGTGAGTGTGGGTGTGATAGTGGCCAGAGCAGGAAGGTTGGGGCAGTGGGTTTCTAGGGCCTGCAACAGAGAGACGGGGAAGAGAGGAGGGGGGAGAGAAAGAGAGAGAGAATTTTTTTTTTGACTATATTTGACCTCATTTTCTTAATTAAATTACGTAATTTTTGTCGCTAGCCTCACGTAACTTGTGTGAGGCTAGCCTTATATTCGCTTTCCCCTATATATATATACATATATATATGGGAGCTGATCCGTTGATAACGCTAGCAAACTGAGTTAAGTTGCTAGCGCGATCTGGCCGTCCATCCTGAAAGATGGACGGCCCATATCGTGCCTTTTTCGAATACTGTCAGTCGTCCGCGACACTATGTCGCGGACGGTATTTTTTACCTTTTTGCCCTCTGACCCGTCCGCTACATTGTATCGCGGACGGTCCAAATTTTTTTTTTACGTTTTTTTTAAGTTCGTCCGCTCTATAATGTAGCGGACGCTTTTTTTACAATAATACCCTCATGTTCCATCCGCTACATTATATAGCGGACGAGTAGACATACACTACTTTAATGTTCTGGCACACACTCTCTCTCCCATCAATATCTGACTCTCTCTCTCTCTCCTCTTAAATACCCATCCGCTACATAATGTAGCGGATGATGAATGGAGCCTATTTTCTCGTTCTTAAATACTCTCTCGGAATCCTTCGACTGATTTTCAGAACCTTTCGACTGATTTCGAAATCGGTCGACTGAATTCACTCCAACTGCCCTTTACGACTGTTCTTTGCGTGCAAAATCTGTCCAAACTTCTTGCTTTCAATCATCTCGCAAGGCTCGGCAAGTGTTTCACGCTCGAAGTTTCGCTCTTCAGGATGAGAGTGACGAAGAAGTGATCCGAGAACCAACTAGACGGGCTCCTTGTCAGGCTACACCTCAACCATCGGCCGCTCCACCGCCTCACGATCTGTCTCAGCCTGCGATTTTGCCGTCCTCACCGTCTCACGATCTGTCTCAGCCCAACACCACCGTCACCGACCACCACCGTCTGATCGTCGCCGTCGCCACCAACCACCACAATCCAAACCACAACCAATCGAACTGCTATTGCCCACCCACCATTAAACTGCCATCAACCCGCCACCACGATCCAATCGCCCATGCTCCCAATCGCCACCAGCTAAACTGTCGCCGCACCCAACCACCATCGTCCAAATTGTCGCCATCAATTTTGCACTCAAACCGTCGCCGGCCGACGAGCTCTTCTCTGACGGCACTGAAACTGTCCAACCCGCGCCATGCCGTCCCATCACCGTCATTACCAGGCAATCGGCGCACCACCAGCTCCAATAGGCGCACCACCAGCTCCAATAGGCACACCACCAGCGCCAATAGGCGTACCACCAGCGCCAATCTGCGCACCACCAGCGCCAATCGGCATCCTCGTCGCGAGGGCGGAGTTGTACATGAAGCGGGCGCGTGGCGGGGGCGCGTCTTCGTGGGAGCGTTGGTTGTGGTGGTCGGAGCTCGGGGAGGAGGCGAAGGCCTTTGCTGCGGCGACGCCGGAGTCGAGCTCGGCCGTGTTGTGGGCTGTTGTCGTTGCTCTGCAAGGAGGATGGAGAGAGAGAGAGAGAGAGAGAGAGAGAGAGAGAGAAGAAAAAGAAGAAGAAAGGAGGGGGAGATGAGGTCAGAAGACATGTCAGGAGAGAATAAGAAGTGTGCATCTCTCCTGTCCGCTACATTATGTAGCGGACGGAGTTGGAGACAATTTAATGTTCTGTCTACTCGTCCGCTATATAATGTAGCGGACGGAACATGAGGGTATTATTGTAAAAAAAGCGTCTGCTACATTATATGGTGGACGAACTTAAAAAAAACATAAAAAAAAAATTTGGACCATCCGCGATACAATGTAGCGGACGGGTCAGAGGGCAAAAAGGTAAAAAATACCGTCCGCGACATAGTGTCGCGGACGACTGACAATATTCGAAAAAGGCGCGATCTGGGCCGTCCATCTTTCAGGATGGACGGCCAGATCGCGCTAGCAACTTAACTCAGTTTGCTAGCGTTATCAACGGATCAGCTCCCTTATACAGCCCCCTGGTTGCCCCTTAACATACTGAAGAATCTCCCAAAAGCTGTCATAATTCTGAGCGGTTTTTCTATCATGAGAAAGAATATATTGTGATCCCCTCCCCATACACATACTCATATACTTGTTCTTGCACTCTCCTTGCATGGTATATATACATCCAAATCGGCAATTAGGTGGTCTAGATCAAAGGATAAGTCTTTTATTGTTTTCTAGCTATACTAAAGTAAATCGGTCCCCTCCACACAATCAAATTCTTGTCCTTGGATAGTAAAAAATCATTTTTCTAGTTCTCAGTTTCATAACTGTTTTCTCAAAATCACATACTAGAGTTTGGGTCGCCTTCGCTTGGATCAGAACTATATTTGAGGTTTTGATCTCAATTAGTCATTCAAGTAACTCGGCCAGTCAGCCCCAGTTGTTGAGTTCAAATTAAACAAATCGTTAGGTTGAATTATGATTTTTCTTATGTTGAATAAAAGCCATCAACAATCAATAAAACCAAGTTTATGCTTGGTATACCTTCTACCATAGTTGGAGATCATGGATCATGGATCAGGTGATCAAACTCCGTGGTATACCTTCTACCATAGTTGGAGATCGAGATAAAGTCCTTGTGAGCATATTCTGGCAGAAGCTTTTCAGACATATGGGCACCACATTAGCTACAAGTACCGTGTAACAGCCAATGACCCTGAAAGTGGTGGGCATCCAGAAGGGTATAAAAGACTCTAAGAAGCATACTTTAACTGTATATCCAGTGACAAGCCTAAGAATTGTTTTTTTGCTGCAACTGAAATTTTATAGCAAAAGGTTAAAAATACAGCCTAGGCCCTACTAGGGGCAACATCTGCTATATCAGCAGCTAACAGGGAGATAACCACATCTGACGGTTCCATGAGATACACAAAAGAATCCCCCTGTTGCTCTCCAATTTTTGCTAAATGATCTATATACATTTAGTAGACAGGGGGGCAACCAGTGCTCCCCCTGTTGCACTGGTTGCCCTCTCTATATAGTTTTAGTAGACATCAAAAGATATTTAGCATCCTTAATTAGACTACTCATGGGGTGCAAATTACAATTATCCGCAGTTAGTAGCTCTACTGCTGTCATTGAGTCCGTTTCAAAAATCACATTTGCAAGTCTTTTTTCTTTGATCACTTGTAGGCCTTTGACAATGCCCAGTAGTTCAGCTTCAAGTGCATTGCAAGTTGGTATGCTGCCCAGGAAGCCTCATATCCATCTACCTTGACCGTCCCTCAAGAGACCACCATATCCTCCCCTTAAGTCATCCTTAGCACAACCATCTGTGTTCATCTTGATGTAACTTGCAAGAGGAAGGCACCAAGTTACTGTGGGTTTTGATTTTCTTAGTTGCTTTTTCTTGGTCTCAAAAGCATTTTCAACTTCTTCAGCAAAGTTGATGCAGATCTTCCAGCTCACATCAATAGGGATGAGAACCCCTTCAATACTTTCTTTGTTCTTGCTTTTCCAAATTTGCCACAAAATAGCTATGAAAATATATTGCCATGAGGTGTTGCCAAACTTAGTTTTCCCTTGCTCAATAATGTTTTTGGTAAGCCAACTTTTCAAACTCAAGGTGTCTTCCATCTCAAGTTGAGATATGGAGAAGATTTTTCCCAAAGACCGCGTGCCTTAGGACATTCTCTAATGATACGCTCTGTAGTTTCACGCCCATGACCACACCTTGTACAGCTAGCATTAGATGTCAGAAGGCCATTGGAAGCAATCCTGTCATGCAATAAAAGCCAGATAAACATGATAATTTTCTGGGGGATTTTGAGTCTCCAGATCCATTTCCAATTATCCGGGGGGGGGGGGGGGGGTTAGGATTGTACAAATCAAGAATAATTTTGTAGGCACTAGATATGGAAAATTTTCCATTAGAATGTTTCCCCCAACATGGGTGATCCTATCCCACCTCTTCCACAGGAAGGTAAATTCTATGTATTTGTCTACATCTCTCATAATCAACCAGCCTGTTTACTTTCCAAGTGTCCCGTCTTCCTCCAGAAATCATATTCTTCACTTTGAAATCTTGGCCAACCATGTCATTTCTTATGCATAGAGGACCATCCCCACACCACCAATCATGCCAAAAGTTAATTTTATTGCCTTTATTCACAATCCATTTCATGCCACTTCTTATAATATGGTTAGTTTTTTTAATACCCCTCCAAATTTGTGAGCTTCTAGAGTTCGTGGTCCAGTCTCTAGGATTTTCACTGTTAGCATACCTATGTTTTAAAACTTTCACCCATTAAAAGATCTTCATTGCTTATGATTTTCCAACCCAATTTAGCCAGACAAGCAAGGTTATTATGTTTGGCTTTTCTAAGACCCAGATCCCCTTGGCTTTTGGGGGTGCACAGTTTCCCATTTCACAAGATGCAATTTTTTCTTCTCATCTGTGTCACCCCAAAGAAAAGATTTATTGATTCTATCCAATTTCTTAGTCACTTTGGCAGGTAAGGCATGGACTTGCATGGTATGTATAGGTATAGCAGAGGTAACAGCTTGACAAGTGTAGTTCTACCAGCAAGAGTTAACAACTTGGATTTCCACCCCGCTAATCTTTTTTGGACTTTTTTGGAATATCTGGTCATAAATGTTTTGGGTCATTCTTTTATGGACAAGAGGGATACCCAAATAAGTACCAAGGTTATCAGTCAGAGGTATTCCACTTTTTTTACTAAAATTTCGAGCTCTCATCGCAGGGACATTAGGTGAAACATATAGCTTGGATTTCTGTAGGTTTATCTTTTGACCAGAGTTATCACAAAACTTTCCTAGAATGGTCATGATTTTCTGACATTCCCTTTCCCCCTCTTTGCTAAAAATTATCAAGTCATCAGCATAAAAAAGATGAGATATCACATGACCCCCTTTGGAAGCTCTTAGACCAATCCAATTCTAATTCTTATTCTTATTACAATCATTAATCATATGAGACAGCCTTTCAATGCACAACACAAAAATATAAGGAGAGAGGGGGTCTCCTTGCCTAATGCCCCTCCCTGGGGTGATAGGCTCAAGGGGAGAACCATTCCAGAGAATAGACATGGAACCACCAGTGATACAGCTCATTATGATTCTCACCCAAGCAATGGGAAAGTTGAAAACAATAAGGGTTTGGTGGATAAAATCCCAACTTAATCTATCATAAGCTTTCTCCAAATCAATTTTAAATATCACACCACCTCTTCTTCCTTTCATATTCTTAAGGGTATGGATAATCTCTTGAGTTATTATCACATTGTCAATGGTGGTTCTTCCAGGAACAAAGCTACTTTGGGTTGGGCTAATAAGTTTCTTCAAATAAGGTCTAAGTCTAGCAACCAACACCTTAGAAAGAGCTTTGTACGTCACATTCAAAAGGGTAATAGGCCTAAAATGATTGATGCTCTGAGGATTCTCAATTTTTGGAATTAGAGTGACTAAAGCTCTATTGTTTTCAGCTGACATAACACCATTGATATAGCAATTCTTAATAAAATCACATCAGGTTTTACCAACTATATCCCAATACGTATGATAAAACATACCATTTATTCCATAGGTCCGGGTGCTTTAAAGGCCTTAATGTTGAAAAAAGCATGCTTAATTTCAGAATCACAAAAGGGGATTTCCATAGCTTTAGCTTCCATGTCATCAAGCCTAGAGTGGTCTCTATCAACCTGATCATGATTCAAGTTGATTTCTTCATGTGCAAACAAAATTTTAAAATGATCATTTATATGCATCTCCAACAGATTAGGCATGGTTATCCACTGACCATCAGAAGATTTCAAGGCATTGATTTTATTCTTTTTTCTCCTGCTAATAGTAGAAACATGGAAAAAACTGGTATTCCTGTCTCCATGATAGTGCCAGTTTATTCTAGATTTTTGTAACCAAAACATTTCTTCATGATTAAGAATGTTTATGTATTCTTTTCTTAGGTCTCTCTCCAACAATTCTAGATTATGGGACCATTGAGTAGCTAGGAAACATTGAATCCCTTTAAGTCTAGCAAGAATAAATCTTTTTTTCCTAAATATATTTCCAAAGACCTGTTTATTCCAAAGTTTAGCCTGAACTTTGAAGTTTTCAGTGGCAGAGAATATGTTATCACAATATTTGTCCCAGATATTTTTAACAATTTCAGAGAAAGTATCATTTAACATCCAAACAGCTTCTAAACAGGACGGTCTAGTAGAAATAGAAGGGTTAAAGAGAGTACCAGCGCAATTCACAATTATATCACAATGATCAGAAGTAGTGCGAGGAAGATTGCAGACCCGAGCTTCGGGAAATAGATTGCTCCATTCGGGCCATCTACCACTGTGCATTCCTAAACTAACAAGCCTAAGAAATGGGCAAAATGGTTATCACTTGCAGAACGTTGGTACAACACCACCTACCACTGTGCATTCATGATCCCCTTTGAGGCACTTTATAGCTATGCTTCTAAGCCACTGAACTTAAAGTGGCGGGATGTTACTCAAGATGTTAAGGAACATCTTCCTTATTGATTTGTGACAAAATTCCACTAAAAGTGGATCACATGAATTATACTCATCATATCTCAGTGATAGTGGATCACATCAATTATGCTCATCATATTCCACTGATAGTGGATCTCGGGTTTTATGGCTTAGAATTAGGGGTTAATTGATTCTTGGGTATATAAATACATCCTCTTCTCAATGTAAAAACACACACAGAAAACATTCAGTCAATTCTCTTTATGTCTTCCTTTATCTCTTATCTTTATTTTCTTAAGACATGATGAAGCTATTGACATATATTTCAAGTAACAAAGATAAGTGTTGCACTTACTCAAAGGAAACTTGATAGTTAGTTGCCAAAGCAAGAATCCACTAGTATGCCAATCGGCAAACGACTGAGAGACACTTTGAGATTGGGAACAGGTCTATCCAAGGCTATAACCATATATACATTTAAAGCTCCATAGCCCTCGAGAATAATCTAAAATTATCCCCAAAGTTGTATGGACCGTCTGAAGTCATCGCCGAAGTTGGTAAGGTTGCTGACAAGATTATGTTACTCCTTCACTATGTCATACACCCACTGTTTCACGCCTCACACTGGAAGAAAAAGGTCAGTCACTACCCTTCTCATTACCTCGCAGAAAGGCAAATCTTGTTGGAGCTTGTGACTCTTGTTGACGAACTCATAATGGTTCTTGGTGATATTGACAGGAAAAACACTTTGACGTGACAGTGACACTGATAAAATGGCATGAAACCTTGATTCCTTAGGGGCTGTACGTTTACGTTTTTCAGTTTTCATTTTTGTAATGATGATGAATAAGATGCCTTTTTCGTGTATGTTTACGTTTTTTCGGTTCCGTTTTCGATAAAATTTCCAAATAGTATCAAAAAAGCTGAAAACACGGGTGTTTTGACCTTTTTCCTTGAACTGTATTCTCCTTGTCAGAGAATACAGAATCCCGTCCACTGTTCACAATTTCTTGGGCATGCCATTCTGACGCCCCCCAGCTGTTTCGTCTATTCTCATAGCCTCTCCCAGCTTTATCTTCTTTCTCTGCTCTCTCTCACTCATTATCTCCTCCAGATTTCCATGAACAACCCTTCTTCTGTTCACTCTCAAGAAGCCAATTCCAGATCTGAAGGCGTCGAAGGAGAACCTACACCGGAAAAAAAACCCACCTCTGGCTGCCAAAGATCCATTCTAAACACGACAAAGTCGCCGTCGGTACCCGCTGTATCCGAAACAAGCACTCACCATTCCGTAGTCGGGGAGAACGGCGTCTCCTCTCCTGCCCAGCTCCTCAAGGTACGACCATCTCTCTATCTTTTAATTTCTCTTTTGTTGGATCTTCATATGAAAGATCTTGGACATCTGAGCGACTTCCCGAGTATTGAGGTAGTTGGTCACGACGTGCTAATGCGACTATGGCTGGTTGAGGTGCCGCGACCGTTCTTCACTTCAGCCCGACAGGCTCCTCAAGGTCATAGCCCATGTCCTTCGCTTCTTTGCAATCGGTGACGTTGCCACCACCTGTGTTGCAAAGCAGTATGATGTGCAACCAAGAAATAAACCATACAGTAGATAAGACTACCAACATATCGATTACGTTTTTCTTTTAATTAACTTTTTGACAGGAGGAGAGGAAAGAAAGCGTGCCCTAGGATTACAGTTATATAGAAAGGAACCAAAGAACTAGAAAATGGAGAAACAAAGACCGTCAGACGGAATTGGATCACACGAATTATGCGCATCATATCCCACTGATAGTGGATCACATGAATTATGCTTATCATATCCCACTGATAGTGGATCACGAGTTTTATGGCTTAGAGTTAGGGATTAATTGATTCTTCTTGTGTATATAAATACATGATCTTCTCAATGTAAAGACACACAGAAAACATTAAGTCAATTCTCTCTTTATGTCTTCATTTATCTCTTCTCTTTATTTTCTTAAGATGGTATCAGAGCCATCCTTCTAAGTATTTGTTTTCATTCCAAATCTTCAATCATTCCAAACCTTCAAACACCAGCAACATCAATTTCAGCATGGATCCATCAAATTCATATTTTATTCATCATTCAGATCATCCTGGTCACTTGCTCGTACCCATCAAATTAAATGGAGCCAATTATTCATCTTGGAGTAAATCCATGATTCATGCTCTCACAGCCAAAAACAAAATTGGCTTCATCAATGGATCCATTGAGCAACCTTCAGAAAAAGATCAGCCAACATAATACGCTTTATGGAACCAGTGCAACAACATGATTTTATCATGGCTTACTCACTCGGTAGAACCGGATCTAGCCAAAGGAGTCATTCATGCAAAGACCGCCTATCAAGTGTGGGAAGATTTCAAGGACCAGTTTTCACAAAAGAATGCGCCAGCTATCTACCAGATTCAAAAATCATTGGCTTCCTTTTCACAAGGTACCATGACTGTCTCAACTTATTTCACGAAACTCAAAGGCCTTTGGGACGAGTTAGATACATATCGAGCACTTCCCACATGTAACCAGATGAAAGCACATGATGAGCAAAGAGAAGAAGACCGTTTAATGCAATTTCTCATGGGTCTCCACGACACTTACAATGTTGTACGTACAAATATCCTCATGATGTCGCCACTGCCTAATGTACGACAAGCCTATTCCCTTGTTATTCAAGAGGAAACACAGCGACAAATGACACCAGAATCAATTGAAATTTTTTCCATCGCGGCTGCAATTCAGAGACGTGGAAATAATTTTTCAAATAAATCTAAAGACAAGAATTGCGAGCATTGCAATAGAGAAGGTCATACAGTTGAAAGTTGTCGCACTCTGAAATTTCATTGTAAGTATTGTGATAGAAAAGGTCATACAGAGGACAGATGCAAATTTAAAAATGGGACATGGGTTTCCAACAACACAGGAGGCCAAGGTAATCGACACAACACTTCACAACAGCGGCAACGTGGGTTTCAAGGAAATGCATTTCATGTTGCGAATACAACAGATTCTTCTCAATCTACACATGGGGTCCATTCGCAAGACACCAATAGTTCACCCGGGCTTTCCACAGATCAACTTCAACAACTTGCTCATGCCTTGTCTATGATGACTCAAAATCAAAAGTCTCCTGGTAATAGCGATGCTTATGCAAATGCTGCAGGTCTGTCTCTTTTTCAAAATGCTTTAATTAATTCTGTATTTACTAAGCCTTGGATTTTGGATAGCGGAGCTACTGATCATATTACTTCCGATCCTACGCTTTTCACTCAAAAAAATTCCTCATCAATACCCTCTGTCAGTTTGCCCACGGGGTCATCCGCCTCAATCAATTCCATTGGCACCATACCATTTAACTCAAATATCACATTAGACAACGTTTTATGTGTTCCTTCTTTTCGTTTAAATTTGATGTCTGTTAGCAAACTCACCAATGATTTAAATTGTTGTGCCATTTTGTTTCCTTCCTTTTGTGCTTTGCAGGACTTGGCTACGGGGAAGATGATTGGCTCGGGTAAGCAGCGTGGTGGTCTCTATTACATGTCCCCAATACAACAGGCACCTGTTTCTCATCAAGTTTCACAACCCTCAAATTTGTGGCACATGCGTTTGGGACATCCATCACCATTTCGTCTAAGATTAATTGCTCCATTATTGCCTTCTCATAATATTCGTTTCGATAATAATTGTGTTGTTTGTCCTATGGCTAAACAGACCAGACTTCCATTTCCTTCAAGTACTATATCAACTCGTGCTCCATTTGATTTGTTGCATTGTGATATATGGGGTCCACACAAAGTACCCACTCATTTAGGGGCTCATTTTTTTCTTACAATTGTGGATGATTTTACAAGGTGCACATGGTTATTTCTTATGCATTACAAGTCAGAAACTCAAAAATTTTTACAGTCTTCTATTGCATTTGCTAAAACTCAATTCCATGCCTCGGTTAAAGCAATCAGAGTAGATAATGGTAAAGAATTCTTGTCCATGCAAATTTTTTTTTCACTCTTATGGTATTGAATATCAACACACTTGTGTTTCAACTCCACAACAAAATGGGGTAGTTGAACGCAAGCATCGCCATATTCTAACTGTAGCACGTGCACTACGCTTTCAATCTCACTTGCCCCTTACCTTTTGGGGAGAATGTGTATTGACTGCGGTCTATCTTATCAACCGATTGCCAACCCCATTGTTATCTTCCAAGTCACCTTTTGAATTATTGTACAATCATCCACCATCATTTGATCACTTGAAAGTCTTTGGTTGTCTGTGTTACGCAACTGTTGTTCATCCCACATATAAATTTGATTCCCGTGCCAAACGTTGCGTATTTGTTGGGTATCCTACTGGTCAAAAAGGTTTCAAACTTTTTGATTTGACAACTAAAACATTTTTTGTTAGTCGTGATGTCAAATTTTCTGAAACTATCTTTCCTTTCATGTCGGCTACACATCCAACTTCCACATTGCCATATATTTCTCCCGACTTCATGGAAAATTGGCAATCTTCACCATCCTTACCCACAAACATCCCATCTTCCCAACTTCAACCCACTGAGCCAACAACCATACAAGAATCTACCTCTTCCATACAATCTCCCTTAGCTGAACCAACGGCCGCAGAGGATATTTCTCCCAATCCTACCCAGCCTCTTACATCCTCGCCTCCAGCCCAATCCACTGAACTTATTTCAACCTCTTCAGATTCTATCATTCCTTCCTCTCCTGCCCCGCGCCAATCCCTTCGGCCCAAGCAACCTCCAGCATGGCATAGAGACTACATACTGTCAGCACAAGTCAATCATCCTTCCACAGTGCCAAGTTCTACGCCAGGTACTCGCTATCCTCTTTATCACTTTCTTTCCTACTATCGTATCTCTTCTGCCCATTGTACCTTTTTAGCCAACATTACATGTCATACCGAGCCTCAGTCATATGCTCAGGCTATCCTTGATCCACATTGGCAACAAGCAATGAATGCAGAATTAGAAGCATTGCAACAAAATAAGACTTGGAGTTTGGTTCAACTTCCTGATGGTCATAAACCTATTGGCTGTAAATGGGTTTATAAAACCAAGTACAGATCTGATGGCACAGTTGAGCGTTATAAGGCTCGCCTTGTCGCAAAGGGATATACTCAAGTTGAGGGAATCGATTATCAGGAAACATTTTCTCCTACAGCGAAACTCACTACACTTCGTTGTCTTCTCACTATTATTTCTGTTCGGCATTGGTTCGCCTACCAATTAGATGTTCAAAATGCTTTTCTTCATGGTGACTTGCAAGAAGAAGTGTATATGGAACCTCCACCTGGTCTTCGCCGACAGGGGGAGAACATTGTATGTCGGCTCCACAAATCCCTTTATGGCCTCAAACAAGCATCAAGAAATTGGTTTCTCACATTTTCAGCGACTATTCAGAGGGCAGGTTATCAACAATCAAAGGCTGATTATTCTCTTTTCACCAAAGCTAAAGGTACTTCATTCACTGCGATCCTCATCTATGTTGACGATATACTTCTCACTGGAAATGATCTTCAAGAAATTGAACGTCTCAAAAAATTTCTTCTCAAACGCTTCCGCATCAAAGATCTTGGAGACTTAAAATACTTTTTGGGTATTGAATTCTCTCGTTCAAAGAAAGGCATTTTCATGTCTCAGAGAAAATATGCAGTCGATATTTTACAAGATTCAGGACTTCTAGGTGTACGTCCTGACAAATTTCCAATGGAACAAAATTTGAAGCTCACTCCTACAGATGGAATTTTACTGAGTGATCAAACTAAATATCGAAGACTAGTTGGCAGACTGATTTAGCTTACCGTCACAAGGCCCGACATAGTCTATTTTGTTCGAACACTAAGTCAATTCATGCATGAGCCTCGTAAACCTCATTGGGATGCAGCCATACGAATCCTTAAATACATCAAAGGTAATCCTGGTCAAGGTTTACTATTTCCTTCCACAAACAATCTTGCTTTGAAAGCCTTTTGTGATTCAGATTGGGGAGGTTGTCGTACCACAAGGAGGTCAGTCACGGGATATTGCATTTTCCTTGGAAATTCTCTTGTCTCATGGAAATCCAAGAAACAAGCTAATGTTTCTAGATCATCAGCAGAAGCAGAATATCGAGCTATGGCAAATACATGTTTAGAGCTAACGTGGCTACGTTATATTCTACAAGATCTAAGAGTTCCACAGGTAGCTCCCACACAATTATTTTGTGACAACCAAGCAGCTTTGCATATTGCAGCGAATCCTGTTTTTCATGAGCGCACAAAGCACATTGAAATAGATTGTCACATTGTTCGAGAAAAACTACAAGCTGGAATGATCAAACCGTCATATGTGCCTACCCGCTTTCAGTTAGCAGATGTCTTCACAAAAGCATTGGGAAAAGATCAATTCGAGACATTACGTAACAAGTTGGGACTTCATGATATTCACTCTCCAACTTGAGGGGGAGTGTTAAGGAATTGGATCACACGAATTATGCGCATCATATCCCACTGATAGTGGATCACATGAATTATGCTTATCATATCCCACTGATAGTGGATCACGGGTTTTATGGCTTAGAGTTAGGGATTAATTGATTCTTCTTGTGTATATAAATACATGCTCTTCTCAATGTAAAGACACACAGAAAACATTCAGTCAATTCTCTCTTTATGTCTTCATTTATGTCTTCTCTTTATTTTCTTAAGAGAAGGCGTCGAAGGAGAACCTACACCGAAAAAAAAACCCACCTCTGGCTGCCAAAGATCCATTCTAAACACAACAAAGTCGCCGTCGGTACCCGCCGTATCCGAAACAAGCACTCACCATTCCGTAGTCGGGGAGAACGGCGTCTCCTCTCCTGCCCAGCTCCTCAAGGTACGACCATCTCTCTCTCTTTTAATTTCTCTTTTGTTGGATCTCCATATGAAAGATCTTGGACATCTGAGTGACTTCCCGAGTATTGAGGTAGTTGGTCACGACGTGCTAATGCGACTATGGCTGGTTGAGGTGCCGCGACCGTTCTTCACTTCAGCCCGACAGGCTCCTCAAGGTCATAGCCCATGTCGTTCGCTTCTTTGCAATCGGTGACGTTGCCACCACCTGTGTTGCAAAGCAGTATGATGTGCAACCAAGAAATAAACCATACAGTAGATAAGACTACCAACATATCGATTACGTTTTTCTTCTAATTAACTTTTTGACAGGAGGAGAGGAAAGAAAGCGTGCCCTAGGATTACAGTTATATAGAAAGGAACCAAAGAACTAGAAAATGGAGAAACAAAGACCGTCAGACTCCATCCTTTTTTGGCTTTCTGATGCAGTTCATTAAAGGATCTAGGAAACTGAAAACGCCAAATTAAAAGAACTTGAAAATTGGCTCGACTTCAAGGCGCAGCTGATTGGGGAAATCGAAGGTCGAATTGCATTATCGAATCATTCTTTTTGTTTATATGGTAGTAGTAGTTGGTCAATGCTGGTTATGTTTTTCTTGTGTTTTACTATGCCTAGGATGTTTTTGTAATCTTCATTCCTAGGTCTATACTTAACCAAGCGGTAGATTCTTTGTGCGTCGATTCTTTGTGTTGTGGTGCATCGATTCTTTGTGTTGTGGTGCATCGATTCTTTGTGTTGTGTTGGGCAATTTTACATGGATGTTTGTGTTGAAGAGATTATTCGTAGCGGTAGTAAGGATGGGTCATTCACATTATTCTGAAGTCTGAACCCATTTCTCTATGATTTTGCTTTCTTGAACCATCCAGAAACTTTGCTCATAAGATTACAGTAGCGAATTAGAGACTCAAACGGAAAGGATTATGAGTAATGGGCTTGGGTATGAATCAACTTCACATAAGAGTCATCCTATATGAGAAATGATATTAGCAATCAAATTGCAACAAGTAAATCTACACTCGGAGAACTTTTAGTATGCTTGAGTCTATTACAGGATTGGTTTTTCCATTTACAGAAACACTACTTTTCCACCCAACAAGGGATTCTCTGCAATATAATGTCATGACTATTGCCTTTTATATTGTTCATATCATATACAATGGTGGGGAAAAAGACTGGGTAATGTTAGTTGTAAGTGTATCACTTTGTGGCTGCCGTTGTACCCAAGTCGAAGATGAATGCATCTCGTTCAAGGAAAGGGAATATATCCCAGAACGTGATGGCCGCCTGTAACTTCAACATGATGTTCACATTTGTCCATGTGGGATGGGAAGGAAGTGCAAATGATTCAAGGGTTCATGCTGAAGTCATCACATCACCAGATGTTGATTTCCCCCGGCCCCCTCCGAGTAAGTAAATGAGTTACAGCTTCATGATTGTATTTTCATTAGTAATTTGAAACTCAAAAATTTTATTTTGAGTTTGATACACCGATGTTGGTTTGCAGATAAGTACTATGTGGTGGATAGTGGATACAGTAATGTGGATGGTTATTTAGCCCCATATCGTGGCGAGCGCTACCACCTTCACGACTTTGATGGACCAAGGAATGCACCTAGAGGACCTACGGAAATGTTTAACTACAAACACGCATCTTTGCGTAATGTTATTGAACGATGCTTTGGAGTTCTGAAGGCCAGGTTCTCAATTTTAAGGTTAATGTCGAACTACAACCTGACCAGGCAAAATAGTATCGTCAACGCTTATTTTATTTTGCACAACTTCATTCGTCTAAATACGCCAGACGACCTTCTCTTCAACGCGTTCATGGCAGAAGGAATTCGAGTACATGGAGATGAGGCATCTGTTTTTGAAACTACCGACCTGACCAGGCAAAATAGTATCGTCAACGCTTATGGAGGGATGGGTTGGCGAATCATATATGGAGGGATGGGTTGCAACTAATAATAGTCGCCGCCGTAGGTGATTGTTGGTTTGCATTTCTTGAATTGTTCGTCAATGTACTATGACAATGCTATTTAAACTTGGATTTTTTTCTTGCTCTTTAACAATTTATGTATAAGGTTTTTATTCATGGCCTTGTGTGTCACGCTTCTGCGGTAAATTAATTTATTATATGCACGTTGTAATATGCTTATCAACACGATGATAAACTTATTAAAAGTTCTTTTCTATTTGTTTCCCATATTTACATTCTTTTAGTGTACAAATAGTGTAGGGTTAAAATGGGAAGATTTGTGTACAAATAGTGTAGAAAAAATTAAACATACAGGATTGGTTCAGAAAAAGTTGGTGAAAACAAAAATCAAAATTGTAAACATACAGAAAAAACTGAAAAAATAGATACGGAATAAAGTAAAAATACACAATACGATTTTAGAACTGAATATTAAATTCTGGAAAACAAACCCCTTATAATAAGAATTTATAGCCGATGTGTGAGACACGCCATAAAATAATAAATATCTTATTGCACTTCATTTTCCTTCGTCAAATTCGTCCCGTGCCTCAAATAATTTAGTTAGAAACTGACTGTATTTGATAAACTAAAACGTTTTACATGGTTTCGTTATAATAAGTAGAGGTCTTTTGGAATCCTTCTCCACCGACTCTTTCACTATTAACTAAAGAAAAAAGGGCAAAGAAAATCTGTGTGTCACCACAGACAATTTGTGTGTGATGCACACACCAAGAGGTAGCGTATACTGAAAGGTGCACACCAAGCGGCAGCGTTTATTGGAAGGAAATCAACTTCTTGTGATCGACGCCAGCGAACTTCATCTTCTTCCACCACTGATGGCTCATTTTCTTCTCTTTTTCGTTAAACATATCGCAACTAAAACCATTAGCCAAACTCATCAACCACTGCCATACATTGTTGGGCAAATATGTGATGAAGGAATCCATATTTATCGAAGAAGAGAACAATAACCCTATTTACCTTGCTGATTGCACCAATAGTCAAAATTTCTTCACCAGATTTTGAAAAAGAAGAAGAAGAACGGTAGGGATAGGGAAACCACGACCACACATGATAGCCGCCAAAGGTGTTTCGGACATCGGCGGTGGTCGAATTAGACAAACATCCTAATTTTGCGGTAAAAACCGTGCAAAGTCTTGCACATACAAGCTTATACCGGGCTCAGGCAAATGCTACTGCCCAAACAATGTGTGGCTGGGAAAACTCGTGGGTATGTTGATGAATGTTCAGTGCAATTTTGGGTTAGGTGTAATATTTCCACAATTGCCGTTTTTCTCTAAATCATGGCACCTTGCAAAGCAAGGGCATATTTGTCATACTAACATGCACCACATATTACTTACCAGGAGTGACACACATATCTGTTTTTCCAAAGAAAAAATGACTCTTTCTCTATATAAATATGTAGAATAAGACAGCTTTGACACCTCACACACTACAAACACTCAACTGAGCTCGTGACAATAATTTTTTGATCGCCATTGCTATTGTTTATTGACGTGTTCTAACATAGTTTCTTACTTGGAAAATGATAACTCTCCTTCCGTTTTAGTCAATTATTGTAGTATTTTTCTTACCAGTGCCAAAAGTAATTTTTGTAATACGAGACGTAATTTTATTTTCTTATATTTTTGGCACAACAACCAACGCACAAATTGGAGTATAAATAGAGTATATGGACCCGGCCAACTCCAATCCATCAACAATCCCCTTTGAGGATCTTCATGGGTATGCTCCTGAGCCACTCAATTTGCAGCAACTAGAAGTCACTGATGATGACGCTATGGACATAAACTTCATGGAACAAAGGCAAGTGTTGCGCTTACTCAAAGACGACTTGGCAGTTGCCCAAGCAAGATAGCCAGTCAGCAAAAATATGCCAATCAGCGAAGGACAGGAGGCACTTACAGATTGGGGACCTGGTCTGTCTAAGGCTATAACCATAACCATCCCGACGCTTTAGAAAATGTCATAAATAAGTTCTAAATTGCGACACTTTCACGGTAATGTCACAAATTTATCGACATAATTATATTTGTGTCGCAAACTTGCTGACGCTTTTTTACGTGTCGCAAACTTAGTGTCGCTTTTTATGCTTGCGACATTAACTATGCGACATTCATCTATGTGTCACTAAATAGTGACACTTAAAATAAAACGTCATCAAAATTGGTTACTAAACGAGTTGGTATCATGAACCGCACCTATGCGGCATAGGGTAAACGTCGGAAACTCAGAAAAATGAAGTTCTCTGCTTCGATTGCTGAACAATGGAAACCACCCCACCCCCGACACCCACACACCTAGACACACACCAATCTCGCCCTCTCCCTCTCTGAAAGCTGGATGTAGACACACACACACTAGGGGTGCAACTTGGGCTGGGTTAGAATGGGCTTTAACCAACCCAGCTCAGATACGGACATATTTTTTTTGATAAACCAGAGAATTGCATAGATAAAAGGTGGTTACAGTGATAAACAAAACGACAAAGGAAAGCAAAGTCACGACGCAAGCGTCATGAGGTACAGACAAAGCAGAAATAAAATAATACAAGTGACACCAAAATAACAAGGTCTTGCACCAAAGGGAAATAAAAAAGGATGAAGTCGAGAGAGAGATCTTATGGCAGCAAAATCTCATGCACCCAGTCCTGATATACGGATATCCGGGCATGACACGCAAAAGCTGCTAAAGATCTGGCCTCTTTTAGATGCAAGGCTGTAGTCCTGTCGATGCTGCAGTAATGAAGATCAGCTATAATATAACAGGTATCATATAGAATCGGTGCCACCTGAGCTGGGATATCGTCAGTGTCCGTCATCTGAGATAAGAGAAGCTTAGAATTAGTGAGAATTTTAATATGAAATAGATTCCGATGCTTTGCCCATTCTACCACAGTAAGAACTCCCGTAGCCAGTGCAGATGATGGATCAGAGGCAGATTTGGAGATTGCTGCAGACCCGCACCTTTGATTAAGATGGTTAAAGCATGAGATGCCTACCCCTACTTTTAAAAGTTTTTGGTTGAAGCAGATAGCCATTTTCAATATAAGAGGATCTAAACGGTTGCAAGTGCATGGCGTCTCATATTTTTTAAGATCAAAGGGGAGGGGAAGCTGTGGAGTATTCAGTGTGTTAGTATTATCTGAGGGGAGAGAAAGTTTGTGGTAGGCTAAGTTGACTTTGCGGTGAAGATTTTGAATACTACGAGTTACGTCAACAGGCTTGAATTCAGTTTGACGGAAAATTTGATGATTGCGATGCGTCCAGATACCCCATAGGGTTGTAATGATAGCCTGAGTGTTGTTCATATATGAGCTTTTGAGGATTGTGTGCTCAAGCCAAGCGATAAGCCATTCCCGAAGAGGGCTCCATACATTGTCAGATTTGATACCTGCAGGTCCTCCAAACCAAATAGGGGTCGAACTTTTGGACACGATAAGAAAAGATGATCAATAGTCTCCGGTGCATTGAGACATAGGGGGCAAGCTGCTGAGGCGGTGATATTGAAGCGCTGGAGTGCCGTGTGTAAAGGAAGGCGATCCCATAAGATTTGCCAGACAAGAAATTTCATTTTGTAGGGAACCGGTAGAGACCAAACGGCTTTCCAGAATTTAGATTCCAGAGACGGGAGAGATGTCAATTGTCCCAAACTACGGAGCTGGATTGTTTTTTGCGAAAAGAGTAAAGAATACACTACAAGAAAATATGCTTTTAGCGACGGGGAAATCCGTCGCTAAAAGCCCAAAATCCGTCACTAAAAGAATTAGCGACGGATTCACCGTCGCTAAATATCCCTCGTATAAAAGCCCGTCACTAATAGTTTAGCGACGGAATTTTTAAATCCGTCGCTAAATATGTCATTTTTACCGACGGATTTATTTTTCATTAGCGACGGATATTCCGTCGCTAATTATATTTTTAGAATTTTAATTTATTTTCTTTTTTGTCAAATTAGCGACGGATTTGATATTTTGGCGACGGAATATTCCGTCGCTAAAAAAACTTATTTAGCGACGGAATATTCCGTCGCTAAATAACTGATTGTAGGAATACTTTAGCGACGGAATAAATCCGTTTCCAAAAGTCAATTTTTTTTTGAATTTTTTTTTATTTTTCAATTACCCAGACATGTAATACAATTTTCAATTCTCAACAACAACGCGCAATAATCAATACAGAAAGAAATATATATAATCAATTATAAAAAATATTTATTATAAAAAAAACTCATACACGTACAAGCCGGGAACCGGATATAGCCGGTTAGGAGAGGGGAAAAGAGTACAAGCCGGGCGCGGGGGGGGGGGGGGGAACTAGGAACGGGCACGGGAAGGAGCGCATCAGGGGTTCCCGAGTCCCAGATCTTTATCCTGCTGATCCGGGGCCGGGGCGGCCGGTCCAGCAGTGCCCTGCTCCCGATCATCCGGCACACCACTGTAGCAATGCGCTGGATCTCCTCGTCGTCCAACTGAGGCCGAGGAGCCGGTGTCTGTGGAGGGGCAGCAGGGGGTGAGGACGCTCCTATCACGGCACGAGCAGTCGTGCTAGGCAGGCCGCGTATGCGGCCTTTCGGCCGATTCACGACCTCCGGCGTATCCAGCCATCGCTTCAACCCCCCAGTACTCGCAGCCGTACTAGTGGACGCTGATGGCTGTCCGGACTGCTGCTCGGACCCCCTTAGCTGTTCATACGAGGCCTGCAAAAATAGTGGTTTAACGATATGTTAGGGCATTAATTAACGAAACAGACATTGAGGATAGAAAGAAAAAACATTAACTTAAATAAATTGACTCACATCGATCCGCCGGGCAATATCTGAAATATAGTCGCCCGCCCGGTGCGTCTCGTCCTTGTCCTTCTTCCGCACGTGCGTCTGAGTATAGGTCAGAGCTATGACCTCATCCTCCTCCAGATCCGGGTGCTCGACCGCGTTCATGTGTCGGACGATGTCGTGTGGCACCGACCCCCCCGTGTGCGTCGGATCTCTGTTCTGTCTGTTCTCAGCCCCGCTCTTACTCTTGGCGTCCCAACCTGGATCCGCAGCCCACCGATCTATCATCTCCCCCATACACGGTGAGATATCCAATGTGGGGGATATCTCGTCATGTCCGTCATCGGGGCACCCGCGGGCAGCGCCTTCTTCGCCCGGTCCCGTGCATCGTGGAGCCATCGGCGGTAATTCTTGCCGATGTAGGCAAAGAAAGCCTGCTGCCCCAGTACCTGCTGCTGAGGCGTGTCAAACGTGAACCCCTCCTGTAAGGCATTCAATAACACAAATTAACAACATAAAACAAACTGTAATTTAACATTTACTAACGCTGAAAAAAATACTTCACCGTACCAGCCACTCCTCCCATAGGGCCTCCCTCGCAGCGGCATCCCAGTCCTTCCAGTACAGGCGTGGCTCGAAGAATCGGCCCTTCACAAGAACGCCGATCTTCGTCCTCGCCATATTCTCCAGGATCCTGCCAAAGAAGTAATTAAATTAATTAATACAGTTCAAATATAAATTAACACCCAAAATTTTTAAACATAAGGCATGAGGTGATATTTTTAGTACTTACAGGCCCTCCTGCGTGAGCGTAACTCTCTGTTTACGCTGGGGGTCGATGCGTACCCCGCGTGTCGGACCACGGCCTCGTCGAGATCCTACAAAACACAGACATTAATACAGTTCAAATATAAGGCTAGCGAAAATGTACGAAACACCGTTATCAACTATACCTGAGGTAGAACCCACGGAAGATGGAGAATGCACGCGCGTGTGGGATGAATCTGCGTCGGGCTGGGGCGACGGCTCGAGCTGGGGCAACGGCTCGAGCTGGGGCTGGGGCGACGGCTGGGGCTGGGTCGACGGCGATGGCTGGGGCGACGGTGACGGCGACGATTGGGGCTGGGCCCCCGATGGCTGTCCGCGATCACTCTGTGCCTCGTCATCAGTAGGCAATGACGAGGTGGGACTAACCGGGGAGGAAGCAGCTCGGCGTCCAGCCCGGCCACGAATAGCCCGTATCCTATCCATATCTGACTTCATATAGATTATATACAAAGACATTAACACGTGAAAAATAATAATTTAGGCATAAATCATCATCGGCATTATATATATATATCTACGGATGTGCAAAAACACATCAATAAACACCAAGTTCTAAAATGTTACTACATTTTTCCCGTGATGTTACAACATTACAAGTCAATCATTTTCAGTTTGCGAATCATCTTCATCACTTTCCTCGTCGCCCTCTTCTTCGTGGGACTCGTCGTCCTCTTCATCTTCTAATTCATCCTCTTCATCAGTAGACTCGGTCACATCATCTCCAACACTTTCAACATCTTCCGCGTCATCATCTACGACTTCTTCTCCCACAAGAAGTGTTGTTGGAAGAGGAAGATCGTCCTCCTCGTTGTTGACCTCAACAGGGAACAAGACACGTGGTTGGTCGGCTTGAAAGGAGTCTAGCTCACTGTCATATGTCACGGGCAATTTCTTGGACTTGATAGTTGTATACCAATGAGATTTGGGATTGGCGACGTCCTCCGCGTAAAAGACTTGTACAGCTTGACTAGCAAACACAAAGGGCTCGTCTGATGCAAGTCTTGACTTGACATTGACATCTACAATCCCTTGAGAGCTAACACGGATTCCTCTACTGCATGTGACATCGAACCACGTACACTTGAACATTACCAGGCGGTTTTGGGAACCCAGATATGTTAGCTCAACAATCTCATCTAGCTCTCCGTAAAAATCCATGCAATTCTCGGCATAACAGTCGCCGTTGACCAAGACTCCACTGTTTTGGGTTTGTTTTGTTCGGTCATCATCTTTTACGTTAAACCTAAACCCGTTGATGATATAGCCTCCGTAACAGGATGTTTGTTTGTTAGGGCCTTCGGCTAGTAATTTCAAGCAGGAGGCCACTGGTCTATCCATTGACTGAACCTATTGTAGATGACGGTAAAAATTAAGGATAAATCAGTATACTAATTGGCCACAGAACTGTATATAACACATAATATAATTTCGTTAAATAATCTTACACGGATTTTGAACCACTGTACAAATTGTGATTTCCGATGAGATTCAAGTCCAGCGGGATCAGTGATTAAAGATTCCGCATCGAACTCACTGCAAACCAATATGCATTTAACTCGCTTAACACACACTTTCAATTATGTACAGCAATGTAAGTGAATTAAGACTTTAACTTACTCAACGAATGCCGAAACTTCATCGCAATTTAGAAGGGCATATATTGTTGCAGCACTGTACTCTTCATCTGTTAGCCATCGAGTATACGTTCGGCCGAACGGACTACCTGACTGCTTGAATATTGACAATTGCCCTTCCAAATTTGTGCTTGCTCCGGGATCATTTCGGCCTAGTTGATTTAACCTTGTACCAACATCAGGCCCGAAATATTGACTACAAAAGTTTACAAGTTCTTCCATTACGTAAGCCTCCGCAATTGAGCCCTCAACCCGAGCCTTATTACGGACTTTTTTCTTTAAATGGAACATGAACCTAGAAGTTTAGCGAATCGAGTTAGGTGGAATATCAATGATAACAGATGTCGCATTAAGTGTAAACGAACAACTGTAACAATTTAAGGATTACCTCTCGAAGGGATACATCCACCGATATTGCACGGGTCCACCCATCTTAGCTTCATATGCCAAGTGAACAGGCAGATGCTCCATTGAATCAAAGAACGAAGGTGGGAAGATTTTCTCCAGCTTGCAAATCGTCACCACAATGTTCTTCTCAAGCACTTCCATGTTACTCACCCGGATCGTAGAAGAGCATATATCTCGAAAGAAATGAGATAATTCAGTCAAAGTCTCGCAAACAACCCGTGGCAACAGTCCCCGGAAGGCAATAGGAATGAATCTCTCCATGAATACGTGGCAGTCGTGACTCTTCATCCCTTGGAACTTGCATTCCGATACATTGCAACAACGAGATATGTTGGACGCAAACCCATCCGGAAGCTTCAAATTCTTAACCCACTGACAGACCTTCTCCACTTGTTTCTTGTCTAGACAGTAAGGTGCTTTCGGAAGTATGGTCCTCCCACTGACTGTCCGAGGATGCAATTCACGGCGTACACCCAACTGTTGTAGATCCCTTCTCGCTTTAAGGTGATCTTTCGATTTGCCCTTGACATTCATCACTGTGTTGAACACATTATCAAAAACGTTCTTCTCAATATGCATCACATCCATGTTGTTTCGGATAACGAGCGTCCTCCAGTAGGCTAACTCCCAGAAGATACAAAATTTTCTCCAGTTGTGCTCTTTCCCGAACCCTGCAATCTTCTGATCCGGCACACCCTTACCGTGTGGTATGTCAGTATCAAGTGCCTCCAGGTGTGAGAGTACTTCTTCACCAGATGGGTAGTCCAGTGTGACAACCTCACGCTCGATTGTCCCGTCAAATTTATCCTTCTGCCTACGAAACTGATGGCCCGGTGGCAAAAGCTTACGGTGACATCCGAACCACGAGGCCTTTCCGCCGTGCTTTAACGTATGACCGGGGTTCACGCCCATACAAGCAGGGCATGCTAGCTTCCCATGTGTGCTCCAGCCACACGTCATTCCCAATGCGGGGAAATCATGTATAGTCCACATCAAAGCAGCCCTCATCTGAAAATTTTGTTTAAGGGATGCATCATATGTTTCGACTCCATGATTCCATAATTGTTTTAACTCATCAATCAACGGCCTTAAATACACATCTATGTCCTTACCGGGACTCTTCGGCCCCGGAATAAGCAACGACAAGAACATATACGGCTTCTTCATGCACATGCCTGGTGGAAGGTTGTAAGGGACAATAATAACAGGCCAACAGGAGTAAGGCGTGGTAGACTGACCGAAAGGGTTGAACCCATCGGTTGCCAGACCAAGTCTAACATTCCGAACTTCCTGAGCAAAGACTGGATGCCTGCGGTCAAACTCCTTCCACGCCTCTCCATCAGCTGGGTGTGTCAGCACATCGGCATCGTTGCTGCGAGTCTCACGGTGAGCCCTCATATGTTCAGCCGTACTGGAGGAGTAGTACATTCTCTGAAGCCGTGGTGTGACCGGGAAATATCGCAATATCTTCCATGCAATGTTTTTCTTCTTCCCTTTGTCCGGTTTGTACCTCGAATGATCACATACTGGACATAATGACAAATCCTTATTCTCTTTCCAGAATAATACACAATCGTTATTGCACGCATCTATCCGGTCATAGCTCAACCCAAGTTTCCTCATCATCTTCTTCGCGTCATAGTACGACGGCGGTAGCTTTTCACTTTCGGGCAGTATTTCTTTGATGAAGGTAACAAACTCGTTAAAACCTTTCTCACTCAGCCCGTGGTCTGATTTCAACTGTAATAACCTACTAACCGCAGACAGCCGTGTGTGTTTCGGAGCTCCATCCCACAGCGGCTCTTCCGCAGCTCTCAACAACTCATAAAACTGATGAGCCCCCTCGTTCGGCGGTTGTGGACTGTCGTTACCCCAGTCAACATTAGCATGCCCAGCATCCATAATCATATCTCGGAAATCATATCGTGCCTCCTCCCTAACTTCAGTTTGACTAGCCAGGTTGGACGACAATACTATAAATCCACCCATACTACCGTACCGACGAAGATGCCATTTTACTTCAATTCTTTTTCTCCAGTGCAACAACTCACATCTACCGCACGGACACCTTATCTTATCAAGGTCAACATGTGCAGGATGCGCATAAGCGAAGTCGAGAAATTCGTCAACGCGACACTCAAAATCTTCAGCATTCTTCCTTTTCATCCAACTTCGATCGACTGACATGACGACTGAATTATCGTACTGTATACCACCTTCAATAATGACCAGTGATTAGGCATTGCCGATGTAAATATCAATGCATGAATGTTACAACATGTCTACATATTTCCCCTCCACTCTTGAACAGGTAGTGGTCCTATCCCATTCAGAAAAGCACATGTTTATAAAACAGTGAATAACTCATGCTTAGTCCGATGTCTGTGGAAAATTCGGCAGCACCTCCCCGCATTTCTCCAAGTACACCACATCGATTAGGTGTTCTAACATTCATCTAACCTTGCTCAGGAAGGTTTGACGGATGTTAGAACACCAATCTGTATGCACCCGGAGAAACACACGAGAACGTGTACCAAATATCCACGACATAGAACATAAAGCATGAGTCAAAATACTGTTTTATAAACAATTAGCTTTTCCAAACTGTCCAAACTGGACATCCAAAGGCTCATTACAAGGCATTACTTTGTAATGAGTACCTTTGAACGGGAACTAAGGGTTTTCATACATGCATGTGTTCAGACATTGATAAGATATGCAAGAATCTTTCCGAAATATCAAAACTGCAGAAAGATCATTGCATATGTTACCAATTCCACATTAAATAGAACTCGTTGGCAACGAGTTGAACCATCTCGTTGCCAATGGACTTCTCAAAACAACAATTAATATAAAGAAGGCAGGGTTTGTAAACAACGAGTAATTGAACCATCTCTGGGCAACATGGAGTAATTATGGGATGTACAAGGGCTAATTAGGGCTAATTGGGTTATTAGGGTTAATTACGATTATTAATTATAGCTGATTAGGGTTGATTAGGACTAATTAGGGTTATTTAGTCCTAATTAGGGTTTAATTGTGCCGAGTAGTGATGATTAGTCCTAATTAGGGCTAATTGGGCTTAATTGGGTTATGTTAGGGCTAATTAATGTTAATGAGGGATAGTTTCGGATAATTATAGCTGACTAGGGTTGATTAGGACTAATTAGAGTTATGTAGTCCTAATTAGGGTTTAATTGTGCCGAGTAGTGCTGATTAGTCCTAATTAGGGCTAATTAGGCTTAATTGGGTTATGTTAGGGCTAATTAATGTTAATGAGGGCTAGTTTCGGATAATTATAGCTAATTAGGGTTGATTATGACTAATTAGGGTTTAATTGTGCCGAGTAGTGATGATTAGTCCTAATTAGGGCTAATTAGGCTTAATTGGGTTATGTTAGGGCTAATTAATGTTAATGAGGGATAGTTTCGGATAATTATAGCTGACTAGGGTTGATTAGGACTAATTAGAGTTATTTAGTCCTAATTAGGGTTTAATTGTGCCGAGTAGTGCTGATTAGTCCTAATTAGGGCTAATTAGGCTTAATTGGGTTATGTTAGGGCTAATTAATGTTAATGAGGGCTAGTTTCGGATAATTATAGCTAATTAGGGTTGATTATGACTAATTAGGGTTTAATTGTGCCGAGTAGTGATGATTAGTCCTAATTAGGGCTAATTAAGCTTAATTGGATTATGTTAGAGCTAATTAATGTTAATGAGGGCAAGTTTCGAATAATTATAGCTAATTAGGGTTGATTAGGACTAATTAGGGTTATTTAGTCCTAATTAGGGTTTTGATGGTGCCGAGTAGTGTTGATTAGTCCTAACTAGCGCTAATTAGGCGTAATTGGGTTATGTTAGTGCAAATTATGACTAATTAGGCTAACTACAATCAATATGCGCATAATTGGGTTCATTTGCCTAATTTGGGATAATTACAGCTAATTTGAATTTCATCAGGTTCTTAGGGTTAATTAAAACTAATTAGGCTCGTTAGAGCTAATTAGGGTTAATTGATTTACTAAAATATTGTTAATCAGGACTAATTAGGACTAATTATAGCCAGCGCTGGAGCCACGATTAGATTCCAGGGGGTGCATGCTAAAAATGTCGCATTAACCTAACTAACCTAAATTTAATGCACATTCAACAACATCAATTCCGACACCTCATATAGGGTGTCGATATGGTGTCCGATACGTGTCTGACACCTCCGGACACGTGTCCGACACATACCGACGCGTGTCCGACGCCTCTGGACACGTGTCCGACGTCGCGGACACGTGTCCGACGCCCACCGACACGCACCTCCAGACACATCGGCATACGTTAATTTGTTTTTTAAATGCTGGACACCGTCGATCAAACGTGGTGTCCGTGTCTGCGCTAACTAACATGTATCTCAATCCAATTGGGTCTCATCCTCCGTCAACAACCTCAATTCCGACACCTCATATAGGGTGTCGATATGGTGTCCGATACGTGTCTGACACCTCCGCACACGTGTCCGACACATACCGATGCATGTTCGACGGCTCTGGACACGTATCCGACGGCATCGGACACCTGTCCGACGCCCACCGACACGCACCTCCAGACACATCGGCATACGTTAATTTGTTTTTTAAATGTCGGACACCGTCGATCAGACGTGGTGTCTGTGTTTGCGCTAACTAACAGGTATCTCAATCCAATTGGGTCCGTTCGACTCAACAATCTCAATTCTCAATTCTCAAATGCTCAATGCAATAAATATTAACAAAAATCACACATTCAATCCAATTGGGTCCCATCCTCCGTCAATAATCTCAATATCTCAAATGCTCGATGCACAATTAACAATCTAAAATCATCAATTAACAACCTAAAATCATCAATTAATAATCGCAATTACTTCAAATGCACAGCTAATAACCTAAAATCATCGATCAATAATCACAATTCTAAAACGCACAATTAACAACCTAAAATTATCAAACAAATGATCAATGTTCAAATGGGAAAAAATGTTCAAAATTCACATTTCAAATTCCAAGCTGATCTATTTCAATTTAGGGTAATTAAAATTCGGTTGATTAGGGCATTCAATTTAGGGTGAATTAGTTTCATTTAGGGTTCGGTTCGATTAGGGCATTCAATTTAGTAGTTACCATCAATTTAGGGTTCAATTAGGGGGGTTCTATTGATTCGATTTAGGCTTCAAGTTGATTTGAGGCATTAAATTTAGGGTTCAATTACATTCAAATTTAGGGTTCAGTTGGATTAGGGCATTCAATTTAGGGTTCGTTAGGGTTCAGTTAGATTAGGGCAATCAATTTAGGGTTTAATTAGGGGTTCAATTAGTTTAATTTAGGGTTCGATTCAATTTAGGGCATTGGATTAAGTTCAATTACTTCAATTTAGGGTTCGATTAGGGGGTTCTATTGATTTAATTTAGGGTTCGGTTGATTTGAGGCATTCAATTTAGGGTTCGGTTAGGGGTTTGGTTAGATTGGGGCAATCAATTTAGGGTT